>KK499856.1:204099-459840 GCA_000688715.1 Glossina pallidipes | reverse complement strand
CAGCTATGACACAATACCAGTTTGCTGAGTTTTAAGCATTTTTAATATCTAATGCTATTACTAAGCAATTCTTTTTGTTGCTTTCCATCCAGCGTTTACTTTTTATCGCTTCTGCGGTAGTATATGTGACTACATTTATTACATCCGTTGGGCTTTTCTTTTTCCTGAAGCCGAATTGGAAGTCCGACAGCCCTTTAGAGATCTCCAGTGACGCTTCTAAACGATTACGAATGATTTTTTCATACACCTTGCCAATCGTATCGAATGGACAAATAGGGCGGTATGAATTCGCAACATGCGACGGCTTATTTGGCTTTGGCAGCAGCACTAGCGTTTGTTGTTTCCACTTATCTGGGAAAATTTGTTCTTTCAAACAAGCGTTGAAAGTTCTCGCAAACATAGCAGGCTTTGCCAAAATGGCTTGCTTAATAGCGCAGTTTGGGGTTCCATCAGGACCCGGCGCTTTCTTGCCTTTTATTTGCTTTGCAATGGCAACAATCTCCTCAGGCCTGGTGAGATTAATATTATCTCTCACCTCAATCAGTGGCACATATACAAACTTAGTTTTCAGGGGAAACAGGGTGCCGATTATTTCTTCCACGAATTCTGCACAGCTTAGTTGGTCTGAATATTTTAGCTTCTTCATTACCAACTTATACGCCATACCCCATGGGTCCTCATTTATCTCGTTAATCAGGTTCTGGAAGCAGTTTTCTTTACTGACCATAATCGCTTTTTTAAAAAGCTTTCGCCTGAGTTTGAACTCTTCTAGTTCGGCTATCTCGTCTGTCCACCAGTATACTGGCTCCTTGCTCTGATAGAAGCAACGCCTTGTCATTGAACTCTCACAGACTTTTATAATCCGTGCTATAACCTCCGCAACGGAAGCCTGAGCTGAGTTTCTGGGTTCTGCTTCTTCCAATATAAGCTCGAGCAGTTCTTTGTTTAGAGATTCTGGTTTCCATTTGGGACCCCTAGGAGGGAGTTTTACCCTGTTCGCGCGCTGGCTCTGCTGTAGTTCCCAGATTATTGCTGCATGGTCACTGTGGATATAGATGTTGCTAATACCCCATTCTATGCGAAAGGCCAATGCACTGCTGGCGATGGTAATATCAATCGCGGAGCCACGACCGTCTGTGTTGAACGTGTTTTCATTACCTTCGTTTAGAATTGTCATATCCAGCTAGAGATTCAAGCGCTATTCTGCCCTTAGCGTTCGTCCACTTGCTACCCCAATCAGTCGCCCATACATTAAAATCGCCGGCGAAAATTACTGGTGTTTTCTCCCTTGTGTGTGTATATGTGTGTGTAGGTAAAGATGGAACTAAAGAGGTATTGGTGACCGGTGGGCATGCGTAGTGAGTGTGCGTGTGTTTTTGGTGTGCGGTGATGTGGAGGGAGCGGACCAGCGCGCGGCCGACGTTCCCCCATATATATACTACTTTCAGGTGTTAGTTTACGTGAATGGGTACAGATCAAGCAGTATTATTGTTGCAAGTAGAAAATGGCTACGATATGGCAGAATCCGGCGCGATAGACCGCTTGTTTTTGATGATAAAATAAATCTGCTTGACTGTCTCAAAAACGAATTCTTGTATTTTATTTTTTTTCTTTTTTTCCATCAATAATTCGCCGCATACTTGCATGCAAACGAATGGATGAACGGTTAGTATGTAAGTGTTTAGGTAAAAAAAAAAAAATATGGGAAGAAAAAGAATAAGGATATTTCCAATAAGAGAGAATTGCCGCCTGGTCAGCTTCGAAGAAATAATCAGAAAATTCGGGGTTGGAGTAGTACTGTTTCAATCTTCAAAAATAATAGATCAGCTCTCTGAAGAATGAAATTTATTGTTTCGCGCAATAAACTTCTCCAACTTCGTTGCAGTGATGTGGAGCCCGTTTCGGAAAAATAAAGGATTTGCTATTGGTTGCACTAAGTTGACCGAGGTAACTCATATTCGTCTGCTCAATTCCATTATTGAATTCATCGCACCTTGCTGCTGACTTTGAGCCTTGAAGGCGGTTTTAGCATTAATCGCCGTCATGCCCAATTGATCCCTGTTTTAAAAGGGCTTTCTTTTCAATATTGAATCAAGACGTTTTCAAAGCGTGATTGTCTTATTCATCATTAATTAATTACGTAAAACTATAAAATTTTTTAAATTGCAAACGAACAGTCCCTCGCCGGTTTTCGTTTAATGAATTTTCTAAACTGCGAAAAAACATTTTTTCGTTTCAGTTTTTTATTCAGCTTCTTCTTTTTCAATTAGTTTCGTAAGTTTTTACACAATTTCTTTCTCAACCTACATAGCATGTGCACGCTCATGCAAGTACTAGTTATATATTTTCTGACTTTCATATGATAACCACAATTCATAAACCCATATGCATGGCTGTATGGGAAAATTATGTAACAACTTAGTTATGTGATATTAAGCATGAAATACATTTCTGTCTAACGCGTGTTTTGTGTTTATTTCTTGCGGTATACACGTAAAGGTACACGCATATGTGTGCGCTCAGTCGGTTGGTTTATTTACGCATAAATTTCTCAAATATATATACATAGGTGTGTGAGGGTGTGCATACACATATTAATGTTAACATATCCATGTACAATTTTATATAGTTTGAACAAATTTTCATCTTGAATAGAACATTCATACGCTTTGATGAATCGCAGACCTGGTGTTTGAATACTTTGTTTGTTCTTTCGTACATTAATGGTATGACGGTAGCTAGGAACGCGAACGTAAATACTTCACATAAACTGATTTGTGACATCACAGTATAGCGGAAGTAAATTATAACGAAAAGCTAAGCGCTCGTCCTTAGTCTATAAAGAGATGAAAGTTCGAGATTGACTTGTGATTAACTTGATTGGGAAGTTGATTTACTGTAACATAAAGAAACGAATCCTACACTAAGTAACAAAGATTGGCATTAGTATATGAGCTTAACAGATGAAAATTGATTTCTTTTCAAGTAAGTTAAATACTGGGTTGTTAGGAAAACTGCAAAAATGTTCGGGGGAAGGAGAGGTTTTGTTTTTTATGGCGTATCATGAAGGACTCAAAAGCAGTGGAGAAATGCGACCGAAACACCTTGACCTAGCAGTTGCTTGTTAGTATGGTATCAGTTTGCCGTTTTTATAACCTCAGAAAACGCTCAAAGTGGCATGTTTAAGAGCATATCACTCTTATTGGAGCTGATTAGTATTCGTTTCCGAACGCTACGTCGCTTATTATACTCTACCCTTATGTTCATTTCGACTCGATATTTGCAGAAACCCTCAAATGGCAATACTCTAGACAGTCCTATACCATAGGTCGAGAAGATGAAGGATCACCAGTTCACTTTCTTTGGGAGGAAAAAATTTTTACAACACACGAAAAATATATGGAAATTTAAATTTTACCTAAGATAAAAGACGGATAAAACAAGGAATGAAGTCATTATTTATTCGCTCAATTTCCGCTAAGTTATTATTGAAATATGCACTAATCTTGAAAATTAAAGGCTGTTGATCCACTATAGCGACTGCCGGTGAACTATATATACGTCTAGCGCAATGCGATTATATTTTTGACTTTGTCACTTAGCTTTGTGCTTAGACAGTTTTGTTTGATTTTATTTTTCGTTCGTGTTTAGATTTTGCATACCAAGTCTTCAAAATTTGTTTGGAATTTAATTTTCATTTTCTGCTGCTTTTTGCTTCTGTGATCTACAATTTTTTTTATCTCCTATATTTGTTTAAGTTTATGTGTTTCGGTGTAAGACTAAAAAAAAATATAGATTATGGAGGAATTAGGGCTTTATTTCTCCATTTCTAGCAGGAATTGTGCTTTTGAAAGAGACGAAAAAGCGAAATCAACTAAGTTTTATGGAACAACTTGTTCTGCGCAAAAGAAAAAGAAAGGTGACGAACTAAACATAATATATTTTATATTATTTCACGCGATGTGCGGTAACTAACTTGATTGTGCCATAATATCTGGAGATCTCCTCATGAGTCAATAAGCAGATCTTGTGATTTTTCCGCCTTCGGGGTACCAGGCAGAATTTAGCATCTCCTCCTGACTGATGCGGCTTAAGTCCACTTTAAACATACAATTTCGTATTTGCGCTTGTTCGTTCCACATATTTCCGCGCTTTCGTCTGTCTTGCATCCTAAATAGCTCAATCTGCTTCCATGTGCATGGAGTTGCATACGCCTTAAAACTTATACTTTTAAACAGGACATTTCGGCGCTGTAGGGGATTTGCGAATCTTGGCGTTTATCTCTTATATTAGCAAACATAGAAACAGACGTTCTAGTAGACATAGAAACTTTTCTAGGCAACTAACGTTTACTGCAGAATAAGCTCTGGCTTCTCATATGCCATAAGGAGATCCCTCGAAACCATTTGTAAAGTGTGTGATTAACACAACAATGAGTGCATACTTAATTTTACATACACCGGCGAACACACGCTATG
The DNA here is from genome assembly GCA_000688715.1 of Glossina pallidipes. Classification (NCBI taxonomy): domain Eukaryota; kingdom Metazoa; phylum Arthropoda; class Insecta; order Diptera; family Glossinidae; genus Glossina; species Glossina pallidipes. Next base: position 455,362 of record KK499856.1, on the reverse strand, counting down.
CGTCACCAACCTATATCTTTTAACACATATAGTGTAATGAAATTCTACGCCCACTTCTTCTTTCTCTTCCTTGTTGTTATCTTTATAAACTTGTTTGTGTTTACACGTTCGTTTAAAAATAGGAGTCTTTAACCTCCTTTGGCGTTTTTCTTCACTAATAAAACTAGTGGATTGTAGGTATGTGTACGTTTGTTACTTATATGTATTTATGTATATCTCTGGATATTTTTAAGAAAATTCTAATCGTTTCCTGTTATAGCTTGGATTTGAACTGTGTTGACACTTGTTAATTTTTTTTTCTAAGCATACATACCTACGCATTAAACCACAACAATAAAACTTAGAATAATATGCTGATATGTGCAAGTGAATTCGTTTATAATAGCTGGCCTCTTAAAGCAAGTTATGCAGAACAAGCAAGATTTTTCAGAGATTTGTGGCTTTAAACTACAAAATATCTTTGGAGGATTTCTAATTTCTATGCACAATGCATATGAAAAAACTTTTGAATTGATGCACGACGATTTTGAATGCTCTCTTCAAGTTTCAAATAGGAAGTTTCTGTATTTGTACACGCGCTTAATGGTTTTTATAACTGTGAGCAAGTATAGTTTCTCTGAAGAAATTTCTTCTCTTCGTATGTTTTTTTTATTGTCACGGGTACTACGGTTTCCAGTATTAGGAGTTTTAAATAAAAACATTCCAATTTTATTTAGAGCCTCCACAATAACTTTTCAAGGTGAGTAACTAGCAAGGGAGTTATTTATAAAGTCATTCGTCTCCAAAGTGCTTTGCCTTTGATGATCAAATAGTGAAGCTGGAAGAGCATAATGTTTAACTCTTAGAAACTCTTACTTGTGGTCCGCATATCGGACTTTAGCGTTGTCGTTCGAGAAGCTGGCTAAAATATATATCGTGAACCAAAAAATCGCTTTGAACGACTACTTAAGAAAGAAAAAGGAAAACAAAAGCGCTATTGAGTTATGCAATAGAACGGTGTACATATGTACAATATATATTCGTATGCAAGTATATGTGCTTGTACTTCTTTTTGCCTATGTAAGTAACGTAATACGGTACAATAAAATCTTCTTTATATGGCCTATAGGCTTTTCTACTGCATTTGCTTTTATGCAAATCATTATTGATTTCTAACGACAAATATTCCAACGAAAAAGTTCTTTATTTCTTTCTCTTCCTTTTCTGTTTCATCTTTAGTTTGCAACTTTAATTTGCTGTCTTTTTTATTTCTTTCTGACACACACTTATCTAACGATATAGTTGAATGGTCAATACTACTGCCGTAAAGTGAGATTTTCAATTTTCTCTTTTTTTGTAAATGTTTAAATGTGATTTTTATAGACGAAATGAAATTAAATTGAAAATGAAGAGAATTTGTGTGAAGAAGTTTGCATAGAAAGTTTATTGCAAGACAAGTTAAATGATACTTTACTTTAGGGGAACGAGCTTGTACTAAAGGGGTGCCGAATAGGGAATCGTTTATATTCTTATTATCTTATTTGGGCGGCGATTGGAAACTAAAATGTTGAAATTTAATTCAATTAGCTATTAATTCAGATATCCCCGCATAGTTGTAGTCTTTCGTTTTTGTGTCCGGAGTCCTTGCTGCTTTCTTGAATATTGCTCATATATTGTCTGATAAAATCCCTCCTAATATATAGCAGTAGCATATCGAGCGCACACATGCTTAAGTAAACCTGCTCGTCTTATGGGCCTACAATACGTGTTTAATGAAACCTATGTAACGCATATAGCGTTTTATATGACCTAACACGAAATTTTATGTGGTCTTCAAATACGCACATCTTAGAGCCGCGTACGGATTCGCATGTTCTAACTAGATATGGGCTTCAGACATCCCGTAAATGAAGACTTTTTTGTGTGAAAGTTTCTGATAGGATATTGTAGCACACAAGTAGTATCCCTGTCCGGAGCCAGTCAAAAGTCTTTAGAAAGCATAGTGAAAACGCCCATAGAAATCCATTGTTTTCAAATCTAGCTACGAGTTGTTTTTCTTTCAATTTTCAATTGCTGTCAAATAATTGCAGAGTAGGATTAAAGGAATAAAGAAAATATAGAGTTAAGAAGTTCAAGGTTTTGGGTAATGTAAGTTGAATAAATAGATCAATGGAAGTAGAGCTACTTCTGAGTCGAATCCACATTTGAAATTAATGTTCATACTAATGTTTTGACAGAATTCTGTTATTATAAAGAAAAACATTATAAGGTTGCTTTGATACCAGTTGACCCCAGCCTTCCAGCCAGAGTTTGATACCAGCCTTCAAACAGTTAAAAGGTTTTAGTCAATAAACAGGACTGCAGGTTATTTGGACACAAATACCAAAAGCAGGTGCATAAAGCACAAATCAAACTTTCTTTATATATCCTTACTCTTTCTGATATCGATACTCTTCTTGATATCGAAGAAACCAAAGCAAGTGAAGAACGCAATAAACATTTTTGGTTGGAATGCCCATAGTCTTCGAAATTATTGTTAAGCAAACCTTAAAAATAAACAGTCCTCCTTTCTCCACCCCAAAGGACGAGGGTATCGTCATTTTATCAAAATATCTGCAACACTTAGGCAGAATTTCAAAGATCCTGTAAAGCATATATATTCTTGATTATTCGTATCAAATTCTGAATCTACTGAAGAATGTTCGTTCGTGTCGTGTTTGCACTAAACATTCTCCAGACCGAGAAAATGAAGCTATTCGCTTTGCGAAAGCGTTAGAAGTTCTTGCGCGCGGTTTCCTATTGAAGACGAATCAACTCAGTTACCATGCAACATAAACACTGCTTGCTGAATTTTCCGTTCACTACTCGTAGACTACGTAAGACACGGTGTATAAAAATTTCTTTATTGGCTCTGCAAGAATGAAAAATATCCCCCACCCTTTACATATATATATTCGAAATTTATATTTATTAGTTTTTTTAAGATAACGGGGAGGGGTATAAAGGAGTCGGTCATGGTCGCATATTTTCTCCTCAGTTTTTTCGATTCAACTTTATTCTGAATCGATTTCTACTTTTAAGTGTGTTTTGGTTTTAATTAAAATTGTAGCAAAACAATTGGATTAAAAACTTTCAGTGCACTGAGCTTACGAAATTATAAGCAATGTAATCTTTTAAATTTCATATAGAAATTCTAAGTTGTGTGTAACTTGGCTCTGTTGCTACTATTGATATAGTTAAAAAGCAAAAGAAGCCGAAAACTTAATATTAGCTTTTCACTAAACTGCTGAATGGTCAAACAATTTTATAAAAATATGAGAAAGATAATAAGGAAAATGGAAGAAACGGAAAAGTATACATCTTCGATAGCCAATCTTGTACTTCTTCATTCCTCAGTGTGTTCTTTTTCACGCTTTTTTTCTTACTCTCTGCTGTTCCCCTTTCTACCTCTGCTCTTTCTTTCTAGCTTTATTTCAAACGGCAGCTGTCTGCGTTTTTTCAATATTATCCTACAAAATAAAATCTCCTTACATTGCACTAAAAAGACACTAACCTTGCAGTTTTGTAAGTTTTCCCTCCACGTTGTTACGTTCTAATGCTTTTCCCCCTTGCTTAAACTGCAGCTTCTTATGCTACTTAGGTTTTATAACATGTAATATTAGAAAATGCTAAAGTATAACATAACCTTGATAGCTATAATATCCACAACTAAGGACATAGAAAATCTCAGTTATAATAAAAATTTAACAAAACGAAAAAAAAACCAAGAAAATTTTATTCGGCTGCGGACGAATCTTCCATACCCACAATTTCTATATTAAAATGGAGCGTTTTTACCGAACTTTAAATCGATATCTCTGTTCTTGGCACTAGGAGGAGACAGTTATTCGAGAGACGGGCAGGCAGACAGACGGGCGGACAAATATTCTATTGCATTCATTATACGATCGATAATATCATATATATACAGGCCAATATTATCAGGATGTCTGAAGTTTCCTTAAATGTGTAAGCAAACGTTTTTGTAACAAGTGAAATTTCGATGCTCTATAATAATCGGAAGGAATGGCCAGTTTTTTCTATTTTTTTACAGGCACTGGTGGTGACGGAGTATACAAGCATACAAGGGATTATCGATGTAGCTATTCCGGTTTAGAAGTGACGGCAAATCATTTTTTTGCCTTTGAAAATAGAGATATTCTCACTTTATTACACCTTGTACTGTGATCGTCTCGTTTTACTGATCTGAGTCATGTTCAATACCAGCGTGCATGTAGGCAGTTCTAATCTTCATGCCAATTGGGGGCACAGATATTACACAATCGGCCAGAAAGACAGACCGACGAATACATGGGCATACAGACATACGTACAGACGACTATTCTTAGATCGATTGAGAGTTTGATGCTCATAATCAAGAATATATACACTTTATGGAATCTCCGATGCGTCCTGTTGAATGTTGCAAACCATTCGATAAAATGTATATACCGGTTCGTTGGTGGATATAAAAATTGTGCAAAATTTGAAGGAGGGAAATAATCTAAAAATAAAAGAAAATGCAAGAAAGTGAAAGAAAGAAAAAACGTTAACGGTTATAAGAAATCAAAACTTTTCGATTTGTACTCTTTAAGTAACAATTTTCAAGAAAGAAAACTATTTCAAATGTTTTAATTTTTCCTTTATTTCTGCTTTCATATTTGTTTTTTTTCTTTTCTTTATTTAACAAAAAACTAAGAAACGCATTTCAATGTTGTCTATCTAAAGAGATTTGGTTTTCTTTTTTGTTCTCACAAATTGTTATGTTTTCAACTGTCCGCACATATCAATAAGGAAAGCTTCATTTTGCTCAGCTTTCAATCTATTTTCATTCAGTTCACTGAAGCTGCATTCTGTGTTCCGCATACGGAACGGATACGCACCTACCCACGTGCCCACACAATGCTGCATTTCAATTCACACTCTGCTCATTCAAGCTTACATAATAATGTATTTTTATTGATTTTATCCCTCCAATATTTTACATCCACTATCGAAGAATGAAGGTATATTCATTTCTTCATTCCGCTTCTAATATCTATGTTTGCATATTTCTTAATTTCTTAAGATTCTAAAGAGATATTTAACCATACAACAGGTGTTTTATCATGAAAATCGGCGAAGGGAGTGAACTCGATGGAAAGGGACATCGTGAAGCCTACTGACGCAATATAGAACTTCGCCGGCATTTGTGTCGCCCTAAAAATCCTTAGCACCTTATTGATTGTATCCAATAGCTCCTGCACTTTTTAATATGATAATTTGTTAAGGACCAAAGTCTACTATTACCTCAACGCCAGATTTTGTAATTACCTCAGTGTTTTTCACTCAAAGAGTCAGTAGTTGAAAAATTGTTTGACTACTACGTAAGTCAGCTTCGTATACATCATAGATTCGTAATCTTAAGCCGTAGTGATTACGGCAAGTACAGGAAGTACAGGAATCACTAACTGTAGAAAGTGGAATTGTAGAGTAAACGAATTTAACATGTCCCGTGATTCATTCCAAACTTGCTCTCATAGCATGGTAGTTGTCATTATGATGCGATGCTATACTGTTGGCAAATATTTCAGAAAGCAAAGGTTGCCGCTCTGTTCACTTCATAGAATTTTTTAAGAGCTGAAACTTAGGCAATTATATCACTTCTGTCAGGCGTCAGCTGTATATAAAGTAAATGGGATGTGTGTCATGTCAAAAATGCAAAAATAAACCCGGAAATTTAAAAAAAGCAATTGTCTCATTTATAGGTGCGAAGTTCAACTTAAACATTAGGTGTATCTCTTTATCCCATACAGAAACGATCTCAATGGGCTCATTGATGGAAAGTTCAGCATTTTTCCACCTTTACCATAAGATGTTGAGTACTTCAAGTTCGCTTTACGTTGAATAAAAAGTTTTTTACTCCTTTTCTTCTTTTTGTTTTTTGCATTCTTTTAATGAAACGAAGTAAAAGCAACTATGCTTTACCAGTTGTTGCATGTATCTATTTTTGCTTGCTTACGCCGTACTCATCATAATCCGCACACTATATGTTATAGTTACTTTCCAAACACAATGACGCACAAACACAGATCACCACTTACGTACATACTTATGCTGTATGATGGTTAGTGTTATTGCATGGTCTAGATTCTATTGTGCCTGTGTGTATGCGTTTGTTTTGTGCATTCTGTGTTTCGTAAGTGACTCGCGGGCATAAGGACAAGAAAACAAAGATGTGAAAGCCTTTTGGCATAATAGTCTTAAGTTTTATGATATTATTTTTTTTCTTCTATTCTCCTTTTTTTGAGTTATGTCTTGGACTTTGACGTTTGCGTGGCAGTATTAGCTCTTTTGCTTTGTTAAATTTATTGTAAACTGCACCACTTAGCAGCTGTGGTGGTAGTATATCTTCAGTTGATCTGAGCTTCTACTAAGATTTACATGGTTATGAAGACATTATGCCTTCATTTAACTTTTATATATAAAAGCAAGTTTTATCTTCTTTTTTTGCATTAAGACTATTGAGAGGTGAATACTACTTTCAATCATATTCTTATTGGTATAATGCTACCACTTTCTAAAAGCAGTATAGACGATGATGGATTGCGAACCTATTGTTATGCAATTTATTCGCAAGATTTCCATTCTAAGCCATAAAAGATTTTGCTTCTTTGTTTTTCTCTCTCTAGGTTAGGCTTTCAGTTCAGATGTCTTTTTAATTAAAAATTGGAATTCGCTTTTACTTTACACAGTTTATACATATTTTGCTGTGCAAACAGTTCTTTTGTTCAGATTGACTTTCTAACTGGGTTGTACTTTAACTTGTCATTACCTGCTCGCTTGTCTATTTGAAATCTGCTTTTCGAACATACCAGTGCCTTCCCACCCAGTTACTGATGAACGGCTTATTGTGATTTCAGTCCTCCATCTCTATACCGCCAGCTGTTTGTCTAGATACTTATTGCCTTTTCAAAGCAGCAGGAGCCATGTTCAAAAAATTTGCAACTTAATACGACTGCTGAACCTTCATGCTTAATGTCTACTCTTTAAATTCAACTGTGATCATATTCGCATATGAACTTGCATATGGGTATAGCGTAGTTCATTAATGTTCCTGAGTATAAGTACAGATACATGTGTTTTTAAATGGACGCTAACAACTCCTCGAACTCAGCAGTCTAACTCCCTACAGATGTCTCTAGAGTTTTAAGGTCAGAAGCTTAACCCCATCGTGCTCGATGGCGCGCCTCGTTACTCAACGTTAATCAACGCTCACAAATGCTACCAGTCCCTAAATACAAAATCAAATCCACCTTAGCTGTACTGTTTATCACTAACGGTTAAACTTTCGCTATTCTATAAATTAAGCGTCAGTGTGCAGTACATTTGCTACGCTTCCGCAGTAAAGCACTAAATTTTCGCGAGAGCATGTAAAAAACAATTTGTCCGCTTTATTTATCAAAGAAACCTAACAATCAGTGCAATGTGCCTCTAACATTTCGTTGGCTTACTATAAAACAATTTCTCATAATCCTCAAAATAACTTTCGGATTCGGCAATAAACGATTTGTGAATGCAGAAAAGGTTTAATAGTTCTGGGCGATCAGTTCCAAGGTGGGACAGAAATTCACTTCAGTTCAAGCAACTTCGTGTTTGCACTTGTTGAATCGCAAGACAGTGCCTCCCTTCCATTGTACGTAAATGTATATAATACCTTTTTCAGGTCTTTTGAATGCCAGGCTTCCTTTGCAGCCCCATTTTTCGATTATCGATATTAACCTACAGAAAATTTTTCATGTTTTCAGATCTAAGTCATTCTTTTGGGCATCTTAGGCATGCATAGCATAATCAAACTTATTTATTGTTAGTACAGTGCTGACAAATATCCATTTTAAACGGAGAGAAGTTGGCATAAAGACTTTCATGTCAATGTTGATTTTAAGCGTAAAAAAAGTCTAAAAGTGATATGGTTTTGTTGCAACAAATAGCATTTCCATGGCCGTCTCGCAACTCATCGACCGATCTGTACGTACATTGCACAACTTTGACTAATTACAGCCACAATGGAGCTTCTTTTAGGACGTCTCCCGAAGTTGGAGCACAATGTTGTTCCGGAATACCTCTAAATACCCGTTTATACACATTGTTGAAATTTCTCAATGAACTTACATGGGAGATCTTACGCTACATATCAGTAAGGCCAGGGCATAAAAGAATCCAAACCACTTTCAATCCATGAAGACTCTAGGAAGAAAGGACAAAAGACAGATATTTACCTAACATCATGTTTTTTACCTAAGATCATGTTTCAGTGGTTTTATCGCCCCCATTATGAACCAAATTTCACTGAACTATGGTATTTCTGTTCGCGGTTTAGTTATAATTGTTTTTCATGCTGTTATTCACTTTCACACGCTATTAAATCATAGAAGTTATTCCCGCCGACAGGCAAATCTAGTTGTATACGAAGTTCTTGGTTTTAGAAAAATAATGTCACATCTGAATTAAATCAAGATTAATCTCAGTTAAGGTTACGTGAAATCCCTTGTACGTCGTAGAGGACTGAGCGAAGAACTCGGGCAAAACAGTTCTCATAAGAACGATGTGATGTAAATGAAAAAAATACTACATTGAGCTCAACAGAATTTATAGCAAGAAAAAAAATTTATTGATTGTAGTGGAATAGCGTACAAATCTTATTACTCCGACAAGCAAATTTTTTCCCGAAAACTCCCTTATTCACTTCCCCTTATTAACTTGCTTGAAGGAGGAAGCTTGAGTTAAACTTTTGAAGTAAAGCGAACTATGATTGCATCCGCCTTCTTCAGGCATCTATTTAGAAGGTATTTTTATGAAATAAAGTTCACGAGTGAGGCTCTCTAGGGGTAACAAAATCGCTTATTTATAATTTTCGTTCAATTGAATTTAACGAAAAATATTTGTTTACTTAAAAAATTTTCCATAAGAAAGATGGCACTATTTAAAGAAATTAATAGCAGCTATACGTTTTTCTACTGATATCAATAATAACCAGTCAAAGGATTACAAACAATGCAATTTAAGTGTAATGCATACATACAAATGTCGCATTTCAGTTACATATATGCATATATTGTACTGGCATATAAACGTGAGTAAATATATTCACATCTTCACATAGCGTGTGCAGCATATTATATAAGCATAAGCAACTGTGTATATATGTATACGCTTAAGTAATTTGAAGAGCAATGGCAGTACAAGGCTTTAACATAAGCTGATTGTAGTTTTCAAAAGGATTTCAAGGATTTTTTCCTTCTTTCTGTTTTATATCGTTATTGTTGGTTTTTTCTTTATTTTTTGAATTCATGAAGCAAGGACTTTTTTTGCTTCTTACATGCACATGTACACATATAGTTTTGAAAAACATGTAAAACTGCATACAAACATACCGCTAGAGCAGTGGCTTATTTTATTTTCATTTTTTTTAATTCTTTTTTTCTTGCTTATTTATTTATTTATATTTTTTGTTTTCTTTCTTTCAAGAGTTTCGCATTCAAGTGGACGAGATGTTTCAAGAGTATCAGAAATCTCTGCGTCAGTTGAATTGTGGCATACGACCGTACATGTAAGACGGTCGTATGACTCTGCTGTTGCGAGTTTCATTATGTTATGTAAACATTGCATGTTACATGCGGCATGTTGAATACATAATTTGTTCTTAATTTTCATTTGTTTGCCTCATTGCAAACATATTTTGAGATCCACTATTTGTAAATGGGTGTAAGCACTGATTCACGATAACGGCAACGATGGTAGTAGCGATGGCAATGGTAGCGTTGCCGGTGGTGTAGTCATTGTGTTGGCTTTTGGTCAACCTTTCATTGATTTTCAATACTTATCCCTACGCTTGACGTTTTCTTTTAATTATATTAACATAGTTCGATGTAATTTTAGTTGCAATCTTATGCAAATGTAGTGTATATGTGAGGACGCGTTTAAGATTTCTCTTTAGTCCAAGTACGTAATCGTTATTTTGTTTTCTTGTATTAATTAACATGACCATCAAATAAAAGTTAAAAGAATGAATGCTTACAAAAGGATAAAAAGGCAAAAACCGCAACGATAACGAGTATGAAAATTATATTCGGGTGTGACCGAATCTTTTACTTTCAGCTCCTTTGTCTTAAGATAAAAGTAAAATTTTTGATTCTCTACAATATAAGACCATGACCGAATTTTTCATTTTTGCAGAATGCAAATGAGAATAAAAAACACAGAAAGCAGAGATACTCCCAGCTTATACTATGCCGTAAGCCTGTTTGTTGCATGTAAGAATTCCTAGCGCCAAGTTTGAATCCGATATATTCATTTCTTAGTGAAGGAGAATGTTTACCACAGATTTTACAAACTGGGGGACGTATAGACGCACATACTTAAATCGATGCAGAATTTAATTCTGATCAAGAGCATATACACTTTAGGCGGTTTCGGAAGCTTCCTTCAGAATATTGCAGACGTTTCGATAAAAGTTACTTCGATGTTTCATAATATAAGATGAGTAGGAGCGATTTTTGCTGTCTTGGTACAGGTACTGGCTGGCCACTTACTGAACATAAGTGCAGTTGTTTACTGTTGCAGCTGTTGCACTTTACACGTAATTAGAAAAAAACCCAACCTTTTATTGGTTAAAAACAAAAACCCGTAAGAGGTGAGCCCTCTTACCGATTTGTCACAATTTAAGTTATAAACTGCTTACAAGAACCTTCAGTCTTTTCGCTGAATTTGAAACCGATGTCGTTATTTTTGGAATTAGGAGGGTGTTTACCACAAACATTACGCAGACGAACAGACGCACGCCATTTGAAACAACGGGGAATTACTTTGCCCCCATGAGAGAAAAATCTGGTTTTTGTCAAAATTTTTTATTTATCGTCACAGTATCCTTCAAGAATGATAAAAATAGTTCAAAATCACGTAGCTTAATCGGTATTTCTTAGTTTATTAAGAAATTCGTATGTTGAAAATTTTGTGGTCATCAATTGGTTGCCTTTGCTTTAAATATTGTTTCATATTGGTTTGGCTTCACAATTTTCGAAAGAAGATATAAAAAAGCCTCAAATAGTATTTTGTTTGAAACTCTAAACTATATTCAATCTCTTAATATTTCAAGACCGCAATTACATCTCTTTTCATTTGGAGTCTGCACAACGTTGACCCAAATCAAAAAACCGAAAGTTTCTACCGATATTGTGGTATTTGCAAACCATATCGCAAAGTACCTAAACCTGAGCGTAGATTGCATTCTATGCCAATAACATTTGTTTGAATACAAATAAAATGGATTTTAAAATGATTTTACTAGAGGTCTCATCTTGCCTGCAGTCAAGAGAAAACAACGTATTTTCTAATGAAATCGTTTAAGTCATCTAACACATCGATTAAAACCCAAAGAACCGATGCCTGAGAGGGTAGCTCAGTGGTGCTACTGTGTTCATTTTGCCACCTGAGACCGAATGTCTTTAAGCTGGGAAAGCATTATCATGGCATACGACACGCTTACGGCGTTTGTAGTGCGAATTGCATCAGTTGTGCTTGGTAGCAATGACTGCTCCGTTTCATAAGAGTAATTCATAACGCACTTCATTTAGCCGACACTAGAAATGAGCTATCTTTGTCTAGCTTCATCGTCGATGTAAATGGTTCGCCTAGTGCGTACCATCGGTAACAGCGCTTTAGATACCATAACGCACAACCCTTGAAATTAAGAAATGAAAGAGATTTGCCCGCTCGTTTTGCCGCACAATATCAGATCTGTTTACAGACCCAAGAGACTTCGTTATGTACATTTCAGTTGAATAATTCGCACTGTTACGCATAACTTTAAGATGGAGGAGTTTCATTCAGCACTCTATAGTCCTGCGCGCTCTCTTGGAAGAGTACAAAAACTTACTCAGGATTCACTTGTAATATTGCACAGAGAATTTGTCTCAAGTTGTGCATTTTCACTGAAATTCACCTTGGAAGGTCTCTTATAATGTAAGAGAAACTTTTCAAAGAAAAGATGTTCCATCAAAAACACCAGCCTGCAATTAACAGCAAGGATCAATATCCAAATAGAAATCAAAATTGTAGCATTGGATTATCGACCGAAGCTGACGGCATTTTAATTAAAGTCTTAGATTTAGAGCTTTGCAAGAAATTACTTGTTTCGAAAAATTTATATTATTTCTAACCAAAAACTCATTTCGAAGGGCATCATGCGAGTCTAACTGATCACATATTAATCTCGATAATTAATGTCTGTAATTCCGGCCACATTTTCGACGCCTAATTCACATATGTATTACTGTCAAACCGTCATACATTTTTCGCCTATTGTCGATATGCTAATGATATTGTCATCGTTTATATCAGCTCATCAACAAAATCTATTATAATCTTCTGGTTTTATTATCAATTTAATCAAAATTACTAAAAACAATTAACACATTATTACATAACAATAACAGAGACGCATTATAAACGTTAATGAAATCGTCTAAACGCTATATGTAACTGTATGTATTATTGAATGCCTCTCCGTTGAAGTTATTGGAAAATAATTCAATGCAATTCTTGATTTAGTATATGATTTGCAATTATTTTATAGTTTTGATTCTTCGCCTCAGATTACCGTTTTGCTTTTGTGTAAGTTATGTAGCCATCCTAACATTCTGGCAGAGGGACGTCGTATACGTTACGGTCGAGAATAAGTAACTGATTCGACTCAAAATTTCCTTGGATTGCATTTTGCTCGAGAAAGCACAAAAAGGGATACTAGACGTCACCACACGGTTGGACCTTATATATTTTAAGCGAGTCTTATTCTCTATAATGTATGAACATTTATTTACTGATTGGTCAGTCAAATTTACATTTCTCAAACATTCTGGAAAGCAAGATAGTGGACTGCATCAGCTTTAATTTTTGTTTCATCAGTGATAATTTCTTAACGATTTTGAATAAATAAATTTTGAGTAGAAGAGAAGAATAACATTTTCCAACGGCCTTGCCATGGCAGTTAAATATATTGTTTCTGTAATATACATTTAATTTACAACCTCTACGAAAAGATAATAAGTAAATGTAATGGCAAGGGTAGGAAAATACAAGAGATTATCGTCCCTATACGATCTTTGATTAAAACTAATGGAAGAACAAATTTTTAATGCCTTTTCAATTTTTTTAGCTCACTTAATTCATCTAGAAGAGGATTTACGTGATCACTCCATCCGACAAGACGTTTTCAAGAAACATGTTGAATTACATTTCTAAAGCGCACAAAGTCTTTGACATGATGAATAGTTTTGTTGTTAACGAATCACGGGGCATTAACAACCAGACGAAGAGGCTTACGTTTCAAGCACTTAAATATTAAAGCTACTGGTTTTCCCCGTAATTGTATTCAAGAGGGTCACATGGGTTGAAAGAGACTCTTGCTTAAAGTGCATTTACTTTTTAGATTAAGTTGAGATGCCAGGCAAATAGAATCTTTTAGTTTTTAAGTCAAGTTGCTGGCGTTTAGCTTTTATAGCATTTTTCCATTCCTTAGTCAATACGCAACACAAGATATTTTACGTAGTTGTTGAAAAGGAGGTTATTGCCATTCGAAAACAGTGAAGATGAAGAATCATTATAAATGAACATAATATTTGTTCAACCAAAGCAAAAGCTTGTTGGGACGAATATGTACTTCATAGAAATCATTCATGGGATCACTAGATAAAAATATAATTGCTCTTCAGCGTACGTCGCAGTTAAAATATCAGCGTTCGGACAATCTGAAGTCAAACTTGTTCAGGGATTTGGACTTAAAACACATCTATTTTACAAACAGGATTTAAGTGGCAAATAACTACTTTGGAGTTAGCAGAAATTTTTTAAGTTTGGAAAGTAACACATCTTGCCAGAGTGTGTCGAAGCTCTTTTCTACATCTAAGAACACTTCTTATTTTCAATTGCTTGTTTTATGTATGAACCGCCTTGATTACATTGCTTAATGGCTTCGTTATTATTTGCGGAACAATAGTCATAGTGACTTCCCAACTGATAATGTTTTTAAGTATATGCTTATTCAAAGGGTTTTAGAGAAAATTACATGTAGAGTGTGGTTCAATTAGGTAAACAGGTCGGAAAATAAGAAGCACCGGAATTAAAATTTCCATTAAATGAGGAGATCCTCTTACACCATTCGATCTGAAAATGTGTACGAGTCTACTGATTCGCAACGTGAAGGAGATACATTCCGCAGCGGAAATAAGAAACTTTAAAGGCAAACAAAAACATCGCATCCACAAACAAGCTCGATTCATTAGCAACATATATCGATCCAACAAATGTAATTCGTGTTGGTGGATGACTTGAAAACCCAGCTTTGGATGTTGTAATTCGACATCTCATTATATATGTATATAGAGTACCAGTCATCTCACTTCAGCTGGGCGGCAGTATGGGCTCATCGATGGGTGATAAACGATCATCTATACAAACATCAAAAATATTAAGTGAGCAATAACCAAACTAGTCGTACTGCCTATCCATTAAGACCATGGTTGAAAATCAACGTCTTCCAGCGTAGGGAAGACGTTCGTGACCCGTTTGTCTATGCAAACTATCAGCTGCGTTTGTGTACATAACACAAAAATAATTCACATACTTTTAAGTTAGTTTACGTTAGTTACAATTTGTCTCCTCTTCGCTTGCACGCTAGTCGGTTTTAAACACGTTGCACGTTTGTTTTAAACATGAATACGTGTGTATTATTAGAACCTTCTGTTAACTTACGTTAACATTTATTGAAAAAAACTAGTAAAATATATATTAATCAAAACATTTTGCATCATTTTCCACAACGTTTTACCATTTCTCTGGAGATATGGCGTTATGGTGTCGAAAAAAACTATATTGTTGTATATGCTGTATTGATTTTAACAACTGGTAATCATGTCTAGTGAATGAGCTGGTTACGTCAGAGCTTCCCATTCATGCTGCAACAGTTTATCCTTAAAAACCCTTGCAACATGTGGCCAAAAAATTACATTTTCAGTTAAAGCATGCTTCACACATAAACATTTTGAATCCCCCGCTTTCAAGATATTTGCTAGCTTTCCTTAGCTTGCTAGCTTTCCATCAAACCTGCCGGAGTTGATGTTGATTGAAAATCTGCGAATTCATTCATTTCTAATATCAGCTTTATTTAAATTCCTTTTATCAAAAGAATTCTTACCGTCTTCTTCTCTTCTTCTCATCTTCTCTTGCTTCTGCCTAACGTAATGCTCTTATAGTATGAAGGCTCATCAAAATTTATGGTAGTAGATATAAAAATAGCTGTGTAGATAAGATTTGTGAAATCTTGTACTGCATCATCAAGTTCGGAAGAGCTTTGTAAGCTCAGATTAAGATATAAATTATTATCGTTTCAGACTCCAAATCTTCTAATGTCAGTTCTACGATTGAGTGTATTTAGCCCAGAGGTTGCGAAGCGTCGTGCTATGGTTGATAATCAATGGAGAGTGATGAGAAAGGAGGTTGTCGCTGCCATAATTACCTGAACACACGACGATTAATTTTCTGAGATCAAATGGACAGTATGTGGGTCTTCCAGCAGATAGAGCAGAATAATTTTTACTATGGGTGGACACTTTAATTCAAGAAACTTGTAAAAACAGTTCCCGGAAGTTATTCTATACCAAATAAAAGATTTAAATAGAAAGAATACCTTTAAAACTATTATTGTTTAAAACCAATTCTCATTGATAGGTTTGCTCTAAAATTTCAATTTTGCTCATAGGTATATGAAAGATGGAAAGCTATGGGAAACTAATTGCAACAACCCATTAACGCATGTCATACTACCAACATGTTTGGATTAAAGCGGCCTATTGGACGTCTACGGTATACATTTGGCTGATACGGCTAATGTCGAACAAACATTTTGTCACAAATAGAAACGATACAAGAATTTTGGATGTTTATATTCGGCTGTTTAGTATTACGAAAAGGCTAAGACTATCTGAATGAAGTTTTCATAACTGTTAATATTGCTCAGGTATTTTTGAAAAGTTGTGATTGATAGGTAAACAATGGACATCGAATCTAATTCTTATAGCAGGGAAAGAGAAACAGAAAGAAATTATAAAAAAGCTTGTATGCGTATACTAAAATTAAAAACTATGTGGTGGACATATACAAAATCCGGTTTTTTCTTAATTCCGATCGAGCATATTTATAAAATGAATAAACGCTACAAGCGATTAGCTAATGGTACGAATATGTTTGAAAATTTCGATTTAAATCTTTGGCAGTTTGAAAGATAAGCTCGTCTCGAAAGCGCATACTCAACAAGGATGTATATACCTACAGATGTGTCTGGTGCTTACATCTGTCATTTATATAATTGTAGATATATTTACTTCAAAATGCAGTGTCGCGTCGTACTCACCGGTAATTTTGAAATCTCAAAAATAACAACTTTTTCACTTTAGACTCAATAGGATTAGAATGTACGTGAGAGTTTCATTACAGTAAGAGACTTGTGAACTTTAATTTTAAAAGTTTCCATACTACGCTCCTTAACTAAATTCTGTAGATTAGTTTCTGTAAAACTAAGTTACCAACACACAACTTGTTCAACGTATGCTTATCTTTCGACGATAACACGCTAAGGTCTGCTGACTAACACAACAGTTAATCGTATTTATGATGCAATTATTTTACTAACTTTTTTAAAATATGCCATCATTTGCAATTATTGCAGATTTTTTCTACGTAAAATGGCCGTCGAACTAGTTTTATAAATTTTTGTTTACCACTAAAAATGTAATGAACTATTAGTGAATAAAATAACGTCAACTTTAGCACGCCCAACTGCAGAGAAATATTTAAGCTGAATACTGTAGTTACATTATACACCTTACACTCTTTCCACACAATGAATCTTACCGATTATTTAACAAATTGAACATGCCTTCCGTTGCTAAAGAAACAGATTTAAAAAAAAAGGTGGCATATTTCTGGGCAATTTAATCCATAGCATACATGCAATAACTGTGTGTAATACTTTTATATGATTTCATTTTATAGCTTTTAAGTAATTTATCGTGCGTGTTTATTAAATATGCAAACACAAATTGTTAAAGTAGGCAAGCAAATGAGTAAATGAAACAATAAATGGCAGAGTAATTTTCTTCACATGCATACACATATTCAATTCGATTCGTTGAGTTATTCAACTAAAGCGAAGAATAGCCACATATATATATATATATACATATGTATACAAAGCACACATATTAAATATAAATATAAGCAAAAAGAGCAGAAATGTGGTCTTGAAAGAGACTATTTAAGTAAATGGACTCAAAATTTAATTTTTCATTCAAGTCTTTAATGAGTAAAATTCGCAGAAAAGCACAAGTGTGCATGCATGTATTCATACTTATGTGGCAGAAGACGTTCTTCAAGATTGTGCATTCGTATAGATGACATTTGAAAATTTTAAGATCAATGAAAACCCTAACAAGATATAGATTGACAGTTCCGAGCGGACAGTTTCAGGCCAAGTATTTTCAAAACTCATTCTTTCCAAGTAAAGCACTAAAAGCAAATCGCTGCCTACCGTTTTTCTCATAGTGATCTTCTATACTACTTTTACATTTTGTGCCTTATCCGCAAAACATAAGCGTTATCTTTCATATGTATTCAGTCGTAAAAGCCTATGGCCTTCATTACTCCGGCAGGTCAAAAATTCTACGTAGAAAGCTTTTCTTAAAAACTTCGGAAGTGCCTGAAGCGGCGCCATCTTACCTTTTGTATTTTGCTGCTTTTTTTCTTTTTTTATTAGCTCACACGCTTGAAAGTCGACTTTGTATTCGTAGGCGTAGAGCTATTTATGAATCTCAAGTGCGTTCGAGTTTTGAATAAAGCCGATAGCCTTAAACGCTAGAGCTTTAAGACTATAGTCTTACAATTTATTTTTTTGGCTAAATTAATAATAATAATAATATTGACGGATACTTTGAGTGCACTACATAACTTAGATAATACAAAGGCAATTGGAGATAACAGATCGTCAGGCACAATTTCATCATTCGGATAGAAGATCTGAAAATCATTAAATCAACACATCGGCGGTTGAATTTAGAAAAACAATTTTTTTCAAAATTGAACTTTCAAATTTCCACCTTCAACTTGAAATTCGGTTGTGAGCATCGCAAATTTTTGTAGTTAAATAATTTTTTTTTTTAATGTTTCTAAGCAAAAAAGAAAAAAAAAAGGACTTCGCACTCTCCATTATTTACGATAGAAAGCGAATTAAGTTTATGCAATTTATGCAACACCATGAAGGCGTTGAAAAAAAGCCAATTTCTTCTTATATTGATCGGCGTGGAATCATTTTATGAGTGAGTTTACGCTTGCTCGTCCGTTTCTCTGAGCGTCCGACTGTGCATCTATTAATTTTAAGTTTGCCTGCCTCTTTTTCTTTCAAATTTCAAGTGAACATGTTTGAGACAATATGGCAAAATTTTGGTCCACTGGTTCACCCACCAAAATTGACGTTTGGGTTTTCTAATATTTGCCAAATCCACAGAGAAAAATACCTAGTTGCAAAGAGTATAGAAGTAGTTGAAATCTATTACAGAAATGTCATATTTGTTTATCTGGCACTGCCTTTACATCAATATATCCAATTCCTGTAGACACAAACTCCACTCATATTCATTTATCAACAAAGAATATACTTTCAAATGCGACAAAAGATAATAAGCCAAATTTCTTCAAGCCCAGACCATTAACATCTGCTTGGAAAACAAAAATAGAATAAAGGCTAAATGACTGCATTGAAGACTTATTGATGCTTACACATGTTAATCTAATTGAAACTGAAAATCAATTTTACCTAAATTTCCAAAATCAATTATTCCTAAGGATCCAATTGTTTCTAGATTGAGTAATGCAATTTGTATCATTTGTATCTCTTTAGCGACATATCTCATTTTCGCCTAACTGATTTCGTAATTAAGCAAGTCTGTTGAGTGTGGCTTACGGCCAGGATTACATGTTTTTTAAAATGAACCTGACATTGCAACTACCGTCAATGGAGAACGCGACGGATATATGATTATTAATATTTTGTGAAATTAATTAGAAGACTCCGACGTGGAGGGTACGTGGTTTTAACATGGGGATGCAGCATGTATATCTTGACACAAACAATTTGTTAGGGAAAAAGTTCGAAGACCGTGTAATATTCAGAAATGTCGATGTGAACTGGCTGCCAAGATAGTCAGATAATTTCATTAGACTTTTTTTGGAGGTCATAGCAAGTCAGTCCAATAAACGAAAACCTCTCAATGACTTTAAAACCAACATCATTCGTCTTATTGGTGAAATAAGTGCAGATGTATTAGAGAAAGTGGCTAAAGTTTGGAGTCCCAGAGTGCAATTTTGACAAAACCCACAGAAGTTCGCAGAACTATATGTAAAATAAAAAAAAATCAAAAAAATATTTCAAATAGTGTTAGTCGACCTTGCATGCTTTGCGCTACTTGACGTGCTTGCAGGTATTTTGGTGATTTTTACACTTGAAAAAGGCATTTATTGAGAAAAATTCGGACAATGTCCATTATCATCATCATGTGTACATCACAATGTTTTTCATTACGTCATTTTCTACAAGTTTTTCCCATCTTTTTGGCAATATGGCGAGACGATGTCGAAATAACGGCATTAGTTTGGCATTGATCCGATGATCGACCCATTTTCGCACTTCTCCATTTCAAAACCGCGTGCCCGCCAAGCCATACTGCATCGATCTGGACAAGTGGTAATTAGAAAGCGCTGTTCTGTCACACCCAGCCAGTGAGTGCGCTGGGTGTGGCAGAACTTCCCATCCGTGTTGCAACAGTGTCTCCTGTCGCATCTGTCAATCGGTGTTGCTGGTCTTTTTTGCAAGAACACATCGTTTAATTTGTTCAATTGACGTCGGTAGAAGTTTGCTGTGACGGTTTTACCCCGTTTTAGTAGCTCAAAATACACTACACCTTGCTGATACCTCAAAATGGACAAACTTTATAGCCATGAATATTCCGCGTTGGTCCCGATGGGAATGGCTCTCCTGGACTAATCCATTACTTTTTGCCCTTAAGATTGTCGTAGTAGATCCACTTTTCATCGCTAGTCACAATACGCCACAGAAAACTCCTATTTTTTCGCCTGGAAAACAATGAAATCGCAATGTTAAGACGGTTCGAAATGACATTTTCAGCCAGTGCCAATGACAGCCAATCCTTTCCATCGCATGTAAACGTCTAGAAGCAGTTGCTTCATCAACTGCTAAGATGTTCGGACATTTTTTGAGACTTGAGCTAGGTTTTAGTCGAATGAGTCTTGCTATCTATTGTTTTCGAGCTTCTTTGTTTCTCCAGTACCTTCTTTGTAATTGATTGAGACTAACCCCAGCAGCATCTTCATAAGCAGCTAAAAATGTTTAATGGGCTTCGCCAGCAGATATCTTCAAATTAAACGTCAAAAGTAATGAACGACGAATATGCGGTGTTAAGGTTTCCATGGTTAGCGTCTGCATGCGCTGAATAATCAGTTAAATGGGACATTCTTATTTTATGTAGAGGAAAACCAAAATCATCGAATTTAACCGTTAGCTAGATTGGTACTTCGCGTTGTTTTATCATTTTCACCAATTGATGCCGCTGATTAAAATAAATGCAAGTAGCTGTGTATCAATACTTTTATGTGTGCTAACGTTAGGTAACGCATTCTTCATGCCACGAAACTATCTCACAAAAGTAAACTCAAAACTGTTATTGTTACTGATAGTTTGTATGCATTAAAAGCTATACGAAATGCTTCGACTTCGGGATGGAACAAAACTAACAAATTAAGGAATACCATTACAACATCCGGTGAAAAAATTAAAATGCTTTGGGTACTAAGTTATATTCGGTTTATTGGGTAATGAGCAAGCTGATCGAGCGGCGAAGTATGCTGCTTCTGCAAGTCTAATTATAGATGATGTCATGGAAAAGTTGCATTTTCAAAAATAGATTTGAAGAAAAGTTAAAGTGAAAATTATGGAAGGAAATCTACGATACCATCATCAGCATTACTCTTCTATTAACCCTCAATTAATTGCACCTTTATATCCAACAAATGTCGAGAAAATCAAGATCCAAACATTTTTGAGAATTTGCTTTCGCCATACAATTGCAACTCACCAATAGATCTTAAAGAAGTCTTCCTCCCCAGTCTGCAATTGTGAACAAATTCTTACTATAAAGCACATTCTGTGTGACCGCCTTACCTTTTCCTTGGTTAGAAGTATTGCATTTGGAGCGACTAATTCTATGGACATTCTAAAATCAGTTGTAGAACGTAATAGGAATACAAAATATTACTTTATTAAAACTATTAGGCTTAATATCTAATGTACCTTTAAAAATTAGAGTCGATAGCTTGTGTTGCTAGTGCTCAATGTCTGTTTCTTTTAGTCTAAGAATTTATTGGATTAGTCTAAAATTATAATAATAATAATAACAATAATAATAATAATAATAATAATAATAATAATAATAATAATGCTTTTAATTATATAATATTGTTAACATCCTGAGCTATGAGCAAGAGAAATTATCACATAACAGGTATGCAAACATCAGCAAACTAAATTTTCGAAAGTTCAATTGAAGATACGTGTGAAAAACTGTGAAATGCTTTAAAGTAAATTCAAGAGTCTGGCAAACGAATTGCTGCAATACCTGGCTATTGAGCAGGAACTAACTTGAGAGAACAAATGACCAAAAAGCACATATCACAAATAAAAAAGTGTAAATAAATTGTACAAATACTTTGAACCAAACACATACTATACTGTCTTTTTGGAATTATAAATACAATTATATTGCAAGGAGTTTCAGCATTCATATGTTGTGCAAGTAGAAATAATAAATTATATACAATTATCAGCTGGAAGAAATCTAATTTTAATATGAAGTACTTTACAATATGCTGTGGCGTTGTAGTGGTCTCGGGGCATAATTTTGCAAGCGAGTGGGCCGCAGACAACTTCTTGAACGTAACATATTTTCCGATTTATAATATTACATAGCTTCTTTTAAATTTTTTATACTCGTGGAGAAGAAAGAAAATGTGTGACTCGTAGATTGAGAACACACTATGTACTTAGTCCTATGCAATTGTGGTAATAATGCCATGATAATACTCAAGCAAGATATAAATTTTCGCCTTGCTGTGCCCTACCTTCATCAGGGATCATTAAACCTTTGAACTCTTCCATGTGTCACTCACTTCAGCATTTTCTGCAATACTTATTTCGTACACCGTATAGTGTATTCTTGCCCTTTAGTAAAATGACTACGACATTTTTATTTCGCAAATGTAATGTTAAGTCTTTTTCAAAAGATATTCAGCTGATGATTTAGCGCGAATAGAGAATCTTCGAAAATTGGAATGTTATTGGTATAAATTAAACATTTGAAAGATGACATTTTCTTTATGAGTCATTTACACCCTCAAATTTCAATGCAGAGAATTCATTCATTCATTGGAAACTTGTAGCATTTTCCTTGCAAGAGGCGCTCGACTCCATATCTTCAGATTTCTTTATTCTGCTCTAAATAAGCGACAAAGCTTGCTATTATGGTTATAGATGTCAACACAATTCATTATTCCGTATAGTAATATATTAGTGAAAAATTCAAATCCTCATATTGCTTTGTCTTAACCAACTAGCGTCGCTTTTTTTATGAAAACTAAATGTATTGGATGACAACATCAAAATAAACACAATTTTTACTTCTTCTGGATTTATGCGTCATTGTCAAGTAGTTAATCACGATTGGGCTGTAGTCTTGACTATAGTGAGTCGATTGATAAAGACGCAACACATATCTCTCATACTACGGCTACTCCCTAACTCCTTTCGTTTGGATCATCGTCGGGATGTACCTTTACGGGATAGTTCTTTAATGTTTTCGTCATTATATAATTAAAAAAGAATACTGCGCACCATTGAACTGAAATTTTTCTACCAATGTTCTGTAGATAATTGTTCCACATCCATCTCGTCGATTTTTTTATTATTTCTACCAGATCAGAATTTTAGACCTTTGTGCATCGAGAATACGGGAACGGAAATTCAGATTCCTCTTCTTTCAAGATTCCACCTATCTGCGCTCATCTTCATCGTATGGTGAATGAACGCCTCCGGATTTTTACGTCAATATAATTGCAATTCCACTACTCTGTTTGCAATATATAAACAATTAATTTTGTGTTGAATGTTTTCACTCCATCTCCTCACATCAGTCACAATAAACAAAATCATTGGATTGCATAACATGTGCGCGAAAATTTATTCTACTTAATTTGTTAATACGTTAATTGTTAATCAATTACAATATTTGTTTAAGTCATTTGGTATTTATTTAATTAACGAATAAGCAGAATTTAAACATAATTAATTTTTATTATGTAAATGAAGTGACATTTTAAAAAGAAATTTACGCGTATTTCTGAATGGGAAAAATATAAATTCTGTAATATCATGGTTAACGCAGTTTTGCTGTGTAATGTAATTTCCTCTTATTTGTCTCTATTTTAATTTTTCTATTCGTCGGCAGAAGATAAACATATATTTTATTTGTTGTTTCGTTTGCAACAATCATCATAATTGATTTCATATTTAGATTTTTGATTAGAGTGACATTTTAAATTGAATTAAGCAAGACTGTCTGGTGGACATTACGTTTACCAAATGGAAATGAAAAGATATGTTCAACTATATCGCTAGATTCAAAACCGAATGAAAGGCAGTGCATTTTAGGTATGCACTACCGCGTAACTGCATACCAATCAATTAATTTTCCTTTTGAACGACCAATAAAAGCTCCCTTAATATATGCTACGACATGCACTCTTTTCAATTCTCTTTATCCTCTTTAAGTTTTTCCCTCCGCGATTGGAAAGCAAAGCTAGGCTTCCTTTTAAAACTCTAGCTTGCAAATAATTTCTATCTATCGATATCCATATCAATTTAATTCCCTCATTCGCATCGTACAAGCCTTTGCTTATACATTATCACTTTTGGCAGAGAAATACGTCCAGCTAAACTATAAATAACCTACGAATAACAAAGTTCACGGCTTAAGTGCCGAAAATACACAATAAAAATTAATAAGAAGCATATGTTCATGAAAATCTTATATAGCTACCATCCGAGGGAAATGTTCGATTGCAAATGTATATCATTTTCAGCCTGCGCTTGCAGAAAGTCTATTTAATCAATTTTGGAAAGTTTCATGCATTTTTTTCATTTTTCTTGCTCATCTTTGATATTTAAACGTAGCGTATACATTGGACAAGCAACGCGTTTAAGACTTTTGTCCTTTCAATTAATTTTCGGAGACGCTATAGAGAACTCAAGCAGAAAAAAAAGAATAAAAGCTTTCAATTAATTTGATTTGAAAGATGATTCGTCCCCGTATTGTTTGAATAGTAAATTTTATTATTTATTCAAATATAGATAGCGAATAAAATTTTTGAAATTTTTGTTTCCAAGGTCTGAAGCGGTGATTCATTATTCAAAAAAAAATGTCTTTAAAATTTTAAATTTTCTGCTACGCTGTACCGATTAATACTCTTGTTTGTTATTTGACATAAAGTTTTCAAATAATTGTTATTATAAATCATACTCTCCGCAATCTTTAAGTTTTACCATTAAAGTGTTAAGATATTCAAACTCATATGAACAGTATGTTAATATATTAATAAAATTATATGTGTAAGTATATATGTATGCGTGTTTGTGTGCAGAAATGGAGAAAGATGGTATAATAAAATTTTCCGCAAATGCCGCAAGCTATGCAAAATAATAAAGTTAAATGACTTAAGACACTAGAAAAGACAAAGAAGGAGAGTAAAAGTAACAGCAACAAGAGTAGCAGCAACAGTAACAGCAACACTTTTTGTACACATACGATAAACATAAATTCAAAATTGTTCATAAACTCGCACACTTACCCGCACGTAGATAAGCACACTTCTTCTCTTCTTATGTATTTCAATGTCCAATTATATATATATATATATATATATATATACATATGAATATATATGCATACATACATACATATATATATACATATATATATATATATATAAATGTGTGTGTGTGTGTGTGTGTGTGTGTGTGTGAGTGCAGGCTTATACATGCATGCATACATATGTCTATTTTAATCTTTTGACTTAAGTGTGCTTAAATTTTCTTCACTATCTATAGTTGGTTAGCATTATTTAACGCCTTCTGCACAAGAGGACGTAAAAGAGATAAATAGAAAGAAGAGAGAGAAACAAAGGTAGGTAAGCAAGAATAAGGATTAAGTTAAGACACCACAGCTAACCGCACGCATCACACAAGCGCATACACGTGTACATGCATGTGGGTGTTCCTGTTTTGTTAAACTCAAATACACTGATATGTACATACGTTTACATCGCTTCTTAGTATAAAAGTTATTGACTTTTATTTTGTGGTTAAAAAGAAATTGATTAGAAAACTCTTCCTTTTGAACTTTTTTTACATATAAGCTAAGTATCCGTTTGTACGCATATTTTGGATTTTGTTTAGTCTGAAAAATTTAGCTGACATAAACTTATTATTATAGCGTGAACAAAACGTTTATTAGAATGAATTAAAGCAAAAATAATAAATATTTAGATTTATCGCTTTATTAACAATTAACTAAATGCCTATGTACTCGCATACGCGGTGCAAGCAAACCATTTATATATGTTTATAACAAATATGATTATCATTTTACTGAACATATCGTATTCATTGACTCGATTCAGTTGCTATAACCTTTGTGTCCATAACTTCAAGGTTAGATGTGTAGTCATATTTAACTTGGAAATATTGGATAAAGGAAAAGTTCATACAGCTTTTTCACCAAATCTTTTTTTCTATCTTAATTTAGTTTATTAGCAATTATCAATGTCAATTCCATTATGCAATAATAATCATTACTACAACTAAATAGTTGAATTAATACTTTGTAGGACAATATGATCTCTTTCGGCACAGTTATGAATAACAGTAAAGATGAAGATATAGATATAATACCTTACAATACAAAGGATAAAGCCAAGGTACAGATGTGAATTCTAGGCTATAAAAAGCCCTTATAGCCACTGTAAACCTACTCGGGTAACAATCATTTTGATGTGGAGTGGTAAAGAGTTCCATAACTATAGAGTAGTACCAAAACTGGCATTAATGACGTTAAGTATTTGTGCTGAGGCAGGATTAAATTCATTGTCCATTTAGATTTCGCGAATAGAATTTTACTTGGTATTCGGGTCCTGATAAGGCTGCGGAGAAGAACGAGATTTCTAATATTAGGGTACGTCGTGAGATCGTAACCCAATATCGGTAGCGAGAACTTCGCTTGTTGGAGACGTACCTGGCTGCTTACGACAACTTGTAATTTCTTCTATCTAATTTCTTAAATCTAATTTACCATATACATATGTACCATACGATATGGGCGGAACGACGAACCCTGCAATCAATTTTAGGTAGAATGTAAAATGGGAAAACTTAAGGAATTATTTGAATTATTTTATGCCTACATATGTTGGTGGCTTTCTATTATTTTTTTTGCTGAATCTGAAGATTTTCACAAGCCCACAAAGACTATAGTTCTCAAGGCAGAGTTAAAATCTATGGAAATTAAACCATAAATTTCAAAAAATGTCTTGTAGGGCATCAGCTACTATATTTATATTGCTTATGACTGCAAATTTAATATTGGTTTCTTTAGTATGCTTAGATGTATACGTGTGATAATAACTTACTTAGTCTACAAATGTCTAAGATTGCGAAACAGATTTTGTCTTTCGGAGATTCTGATAGGTATCATTTCGTCATATACTGATTAGCAATGCACATACTCAGTGAGCCCATTAAGGCTTTTCCCGGGTCGGAGCTCTCATACCCACCACTATGTTTTTCGCATTCTACTCTCCAAGTTCATTTATTTGATACCCAAGTTCTTTTATTTGATGGTATTATTAAGAAAAGTCCACCACCATTCTATCTACCATATTCGTTTTAAAATTAAACCATTTTTAAGCAGACTATGTATCTTCATTTGAGGAGTGTGCACACTAATTTTAAACATTCTACCATGTTTTGCACGTAAAGAGGAGTATGTTTCACAAAGTAAATGTAGACAATTTCGGTCCTCTAGCTTTAATAATTTCCGTGTAACGAGCAAAAATCCAAAAAATCTTGTTTGAAAAAACGGAGTTGCTTTCAATTTACGCTGCACTGCGCTCTTCTGCTCTGACCAATTTGCCCCATTTTCAATACCAATCTGCGTGGAGAAGCTTCCAATGCTTCTACAATATTTGAAGTCGATATCTTCATTTTTGCTACCAGGAAACATGGCTAAATCCACTCAGAATTTCACGCTGATCAAGAATATATGTACTTTATAGGGTCTCTGAAGCCTTGTTTTGGTTGTTACATACATTATAGAAGTATACCTCCATCGTACACTGGTGGGTATAAAAATTGTTTCATTGACGTCAAATTTAAAATGATGGGTATCCAAAACGTATAAATCTTTTTCAGTTATTTTTTTCTACGCAAGAAACCCAAAAAAAAATTTAAAATCATTTCTGTCGCTATTTTATAAGCGATTTAAGGTTTCTTTACCTATAAGAAACATTCAATATAAGATTAACTTTTTTTTTTATTATTTTGCTTTTTCTATTTTCTGTAGCCCATTATTTCCATAATTCCGTCCTTGTCTTTTTGTTTATATCCAAGTGTAGTAAAAACTTAAATTCATTATTGCATACTTTTTCTGGGTTTCTTGCTATGGCTAACGCAGCAAGCAACTTAAATTGAAACAAATATAATTTTCTTAATCCCTTTTTTGAGTCAGAACCGAAAACTGAAAAGTTTTTCAACTTTATTTTACTCTATTTCTGAGTTGGTATATATTTTATGAAATGCTCTTTACGTCGCTTTTTTGGAAAATAATAAAAAGCATAATAAGCTGGTAAGATTTGGCAAATGATACACAGAGTTAGCCAATCTACTCAAAAAAACAGAAAAAAAGGAAAGAGAAAAACTTTTAATGGAATGTAATCATCTCTTGATAAAAAAAAAAAAAAAGAAACAGAATTTTCTGGCATTAAATTGGACGCGCAATTTTTTTTTTCATCTTCTTACGCCATGTTGAAGTGGCTAATAGCCAGAAAAATTTAATTGAAAGGGACAAGAATATAATTGAGTATGAATGGCATACATGGTACGATGTGTGCGCTTTTTTTATTCCTTTTTTGATAATTACATTACGAGGTTTTATTTAATTCTTTATTTATGAACTAGTTGCACAGGGATCAACCACGGTTACAGTTAGTCATTCACAATGACTCTCAGCAGTTTAGAGGTATAATCTTCGTCAAGGGGTGTTGCTGCACCACATGCCTTTTGGAGCAAAAACCGAAAAACAAATCTCCAGTCACTATTGCGAACGATTGGTCATTTTTCAATAACTTTTTCTCTTTCAACACCATTTGGTCATCTTTGACGTTGAATATCGTGTACCGGAAGGTGCCATCAAAATAATGCTAGATGGAAGATAATACCGATAGTCCATTGGCCAATAATGACGATGTTGCAAATGTCACAATGTATGTTCGTTATCTTTGCTCAATTTGGAATAAGTCCTTTGGAATACTGCTGGATCAGGTCTGAAAGTCATTTAGCCAATAGGGACTACCTATAAATATCTATCTTTTTGCCGATTGCTGAAGTTAGTGTGCAAGGAATGCGCCTCTTTTCCGAACTAATATGTCGCAATCCACTACAAATACATATGTCAGTTTTCAGATTTTTCTACGCAGCAAACAAATGTGGAATTAAAATACTTTCGTCTCTTCAGCCGTACGCTGTTCAACAACATCTATACTATCTTAGATAGTTTCTACAAGTTGAATACAGGGCAAGCTTAGTATCAATCACAATTTATGAAGCAGACACCTTTTATTTTATCAAAAAGAACGGTAGCGAATCGAACGACGAATATATGACATTGCTCCCGCACAAACTATCCTTCACATACGTTATAGAGTGTAGGTTGTTGTGCTCAAATAGCCGATAGGACTTTTTTTCTTTTATACGCAGTTGCCCAAAAGCATTCTAAAACTTCCGACTTGGCGTTTTCGTTTCAAAACGATGTCTCAAGAGCAATTTTTGTTGATTCGAGAATATCCGAAAGTCGGATGAAGCTATACATATACATATATATATATATATATATATATATATATATATATATATATATATATATATATATATATATATTACTCCAACATCATTACATCAACCTTCAACTATTAAGACAAGCAAAGGTCAAGAGAAGTGCTCTTAGCCTTTGTCTTACCTTATACACAGTAGCGGATGGTATTGAGGCAATATTCAATGAATCGATCCATCCTAAGTATAAGTATGCAAAAAAATATGGGATTAACAATTTAATATTTAAATTTAAGACCGATTGAGGTCAGGATGACCGAAGTGCGTATTTGGCTAAGTAATACAGTAAGGTAAGTGGAAGTATTCCAGAATCAAATACATAAAAAAAGAGATGTTAACGAGACTTTATGTCTATATTCTGTAAAGTTATTCGATAGAGCTTGGGTAAGAGAACGTGTTGCTTATGAAAAAAGTGTAAGAAACAACGACATAAAACCATTAAGTTTTTAATATGCGTGCAGCTAACGACATGAATGGCTTATCCTCTTTAACATATAAAAATCTAAACTGAATTTATTTTACTATTTGGCGAAGAAGAGACCCATTGAATACCCTACACCACTTTACATAATTCATTAAATTTCGTATTTATTCCCCAAAAATTACACATTACTTTCACGTACAAACTTGCTTTCCATGAAACCCTTCAAGAGGTGAACTAACGCATGCAAATTTACCAAAGTTAATTTACTTGGTAAAGATTTTGTTATTTTTATCTGGTTTTTTTATCTGGCTTAAATTCGGCAAGGTTAATTTCTCATGGACCAATTTCCCCTTGAAATATTGAAAATTCGAATTTTTTGGGATATGAAAAGAGGAAGATTAGTTTCCGTAGAAGTGGTTATAAGTGTGTCGGTTATAACAGTAGAGTGTAGAAGGCAAATATTGCCCAATCTACTGCAAACTTTTTACATCAATCCAAAATGTCAAAATACTACTGTTTAGCGATTTTTGTCGAATATTTCGAAAATTGTAATATTTTTCATATAACGACTTTTCAAAATGCGTCGTTATGAATTTGCCTGTGGACTGATCGTAAGACCACGCAGATAGACATCTGATAGACAGGCAAAGCAGGGATAGACAAACAGGGAGGATGGCTCTAAGTGAAGTCTTTCTCGACATACATCTTCATCAATTTAATACACCTTGCACACCTAACGGTGTAGTGTGTGATTACAGATAGAATCTCTATTTGCTGCTTGGAATTTCTAACGAACGCTTCTCTAGGTTCAAAGACGCTGAGACGACTTGCTTATGCCTAACATTGCTCATCACTGTGTTCGTACATACACATATATGTGGATGCTCATACACTACGTAGTATGTTTGCTTCTTGTTTTTGTACCCACCACTGAGGAATGAGGGATATATTCATTTTGCCAAAACGTTTGCAACGCTCAGAAGGAAGCATCAGAGAATATATATTCTTGATCTGCATGAAATTAAAAACCGAATTGTCTGTCTGCCCTCGTCCTCGTCTGTCTGCGTGCCTGTCCCTCTATGTTTCTGTCCGCCTGCGTAATGACTATTGTAATCATTCTCCTGGCCGCAAAAATAAAGCTGTCAACTTCAAACTTCTCACAAACATTGGAAGTTCCTGCGTGCAGATTGGTGTTGAGAATGGGCCCAATCGGTCGATGGACACGATCACAGCAACGCGTAAAGTAAGAATACCTCTGTCTGTAAATGAATATAAAATTGATTTTTTGTTCATCACTCGTAAACTATAGCAGATAAATGTACGAAAATTTCCACGTACATTCTATGGACTATAATGTAATGACAGTAAAAAAATGTAATTTTTTATCAATAACTTTATAAGGCGCAGAAACAAATTTTAGAATTCTCATAAATTATATAAAGTCTTGGCGAGCTTTAAATTTGGAATACACCTAAACATGTCTGCCTGTATGTCTGTCCATCTGCCCGTCGGCCCTGCTGTGTAGTATTTGGGCTGAACATTCCCCCGTTAGCGAAAAAGAAGGTATCACCCACAACTTTGCAAAATAATTTGGAAGTAACTTACACTTTTTCAAGGATACGCCTACAATGCCGACACGCCTATGCAACAAAAACTATTATTTTAAGAATAGAAAAAATCCGTGGAAATTTAGTCCTTTTACTTTTCTTGTCTCTTTTAGGATAACGATGATGGGTATAAAAAATTCGCTCGCGACTTACTTCTTTTTATTTCTTTATATTTTTTTTTGTTTTTAGTTTTATATAAAGAATTTGCGCTTTTCTTCTATTTTCCCTGTCTAAGTTAAAAATTATTTGCCACATTCTGTAATGTTCATGTCGCTGTTGTGTCAAGCAACTCTTTTTTGGCTTTTTTTTTGCAAATGCTTGTCGTTGTTCTTATTGTCTTTGTTGTTCTGGAAGAACATGAGATGTTTTTACAATATACCTTTTAGCATGTAAGGTGGTTGATAGTACATATAATTCCATACATGAGAAGCCACACGTGCTCAAACGTGCCGCATACACAGAAGGTTGAGCAAAAGCGTTGAGAGAAAGGCAAAACTAAAATTACAGAAAATATATTAATATTTATTTCCAGAAAATTTAATGTAAGCATTAATAAGTAAAAAGATAATATTTGGTCGCCACCGTGTTTACTTGTGTACTAGTAGTCCGGAATAGCACATTTGGTTGAATAACTGGGAACAGTTTTTTTAAATAAATTTTTTGTTAATACTTTAGGGAATGTCAGCTGTAAAGTAGTTGGTCTCTACGAGCTTATAACGTCTTCTGGTTTATTTGATTTAGTTGACTAACTTCTTCTTTGACTTCAGCAACTGGTATGTGTCTGGTAGGCCAATCCTTGGCTGTCTACAAACCTTAACATTTTTTCTGTGTTTGAACTTTACACTAGTGTTAATAGGTTGAATAGTTCTTTGTAGGGGAGCTTTCTGCATAACGTTCCAAATTTATCTTTTAAAACAACAAATCCCCTTGTTTATCGTTTACGATGTTTGGTTGCTCTCCGTAAGGAGTGTTCATAAATTCCGAATGTCCTGTCTTTAAATAAGAAATTTTTACTTTCTTCTTATTTCATCCTTCCCAGTCTTATTAAAACATTCTCTATATCGAAGACTTCCACTATTCTGCAATTATTTGTTAATTTTCTTTTGTTTACGATCACTTGCTTTATTTCAAGACAGACGTAATTATCGTGATGTCCGTATTCTTAATTTTTTTATTTTTAAAGTATATATTTTTATCGGTTTAATCTCTAAAGGTCTCAAATATTAATTTAACAACCAGTGACATTACATTTTAGGAAGAAGTTGTGGACAACCACGTTGGAGTTGACAATCAATGAAGAGTGATCAAAACCGGGGTCATCGAACTGTCATAGTTGCGAAATAAATCGCTCGTTATTTTGGAAAGCTATAACTACATCAAACGAAGTCATGTTGTGACGTTTCTTATGGTTATTCTCCATCGACGGCAAACTTTGTTTCTACTCTTCTGTTACTAATCCCTATAGTAAGCAACTATCCTCCTTCGGTAGAGACCTTATGGATCTTACCTCCCTAGAAAAACCTAAAGTCTAGCCTGTTAGCTCATAGTAAAAACTTAAGATCCCTATTTTCTAAAGACCTTCCACCTGCTAGTGCAAGTCACAGTGACGCTACCTTAACTGCGGTGTCTTCTAGAAGGCAATGTTTGTCTAGAGACTAAAAACAAAAGTTTCATTTGAAAACATATAAATATATGTTACGCAGAAGGTTCCACTTGTGAACGTATCGAATAAGTGTATTTAAAAAATATGCGTCTCAATTTCAAGCAATTTCGTCGTTTAAAAACTCGTCCAACATACCTTAATGCTGTTACCGCAGACTATTCCCTTTTGGTTGGTCCTGAGACGTGACTATGTAAGATTGAGTTTTATTCGTTCAAAAAACTATAATGTTTTAGTAATCGCTGGGCTCAAAAATTCCACAATTCCTTGATTAGCATAGGCTCTACTTCATTTTAAGACCCACATTGGAATTTGACTTTGAGATACGTTTTCCCTTCTACCGGGCAACCCACAAGTAACATTATGACCGTATGAGCGTAAACTGCTGCTCATTGCATTACCTTTATTGAAAAAACGTCGGTTTTTATCTTAGGGATTTCATTCCTGATTGTCGGATTATCGGCTTACGGGCATTGTTAGAGGATATCGACTTCGATGTTTAGTTGTATCAGTTAGGAAGATTAAGCGAATGTGGTTCCAATTATGAATCACTTAACTCACTTTGGATTTTTAGCAAAAATGTAAATAATGTATACAATCAAATCTCCGTACCAGACTCAATTTATTTCATTAAATCACCTCTTCCCATGACTCATGAACTGAAACCGTCGTACATATACTAAAACAGTCAATAATACATAAGAAAATTATATTCAGCCATGATCACATCTTTTATACCCATGATCGTTTATGGTACAGGTGTTGTAGGCGTGTCCTTTAAAAAATCTAGGTCACTTCCAAATTCTTTCGCAAATTTACAGACGATATCTGCATTTTCACTAACAGGAAAATGTTTACTACAGACGCTAAGCAGTAGGGCCGACGGGCAGATGGACAGCCAAACAGGCGGACATGTTTAGGTATATTTCAAATTTGAAGCTGGCTAAGAATTTATATACTTTATTGGGATTCCGCGCCTTATAAAGGTATTGGAAAACCTACATTTTG
Organism: Glossina pallidipes; assembly: GCA_000688715.1. Taxonomy (NCBI): domain Eukaryota; kingdom Metazoa; phylum Arthropoda; class Insecta; order Diptera; family Glossinidae; genus Glossina; species Glossina pallidipes. The sequence continues at coordinate 421,274 of KK499856.1, read as the reverse complement.
GTATACTATAATAGTGGGTAGGAATGGTCAATTTTTCCATTCCATCTAGGGGTTCTATTGCATCATCCATACAATATACGTGCAAATTTTTGTACATATATCTGCTATAGTTTATGAGTGATGAGCAAAGCACCAATTTTTTATTCGTTTTGAACGACAGAATTTACGCGTTGCTGTGGTCGTGTCCATCGACCAATTGGGCCCAATCTACACGCAGGAACTTCCAATGTTTCTGAGAAGTTTGAAGTTGACAGCTTTATTTTTGCGGCCAGGAGAATGATTACAATAGTCATTACACAGGCGGACAGAAACTCAGAGGCACAGGCGCGCAGATAGACGGGGAGCCGAACAGACAGACAAGCAGACATGTTTAAGTCGATTTCTAATTTGATGCTGATCAAGGATATATATCCTTTGATGAGCTCTGATGCTTCTTTCTGAGCATTGCAAACGTGTTGGCAAAATGTATACATCCCCCCATCCTTCGATGATGGGTATAAAAAGGTGTTAAAGAGTAATAAAATATTCTAAGTATATGAGGATCGAGGAATACCAAGACTTTATTAAATGAAAAATGTAAGCGAATGAAAACTTTTTTTTTATTATAATTGTTTTCTTATGCATAGAAGAAAGTTTATTAATCAAAACTTTACTGATTGATGAGCAAACAACAATTGCGAAAAAAATGCAAATAAAGAAAATTAAAAGACGTTCTCCTAGTGCGTGCGCGTGTGTGTAAGCGACCTAATAGCTCTCACGAAAGCACCGGAAACTAGCTATTTTTAAAAATTTTATCAAAATAAAAGTAAATAAGTAAGAGATCTACATCGGTTGGGACCGAATCTTGTGCACACACCATGATTTACTTTATCATACCTACCCGCCAAACGTGAAAAAAGTGAAAACATTGAAAATATGATCAATTATAATTCGTCCGACTTCGCACGAGTGTCGGGTCGCCCATAAAATAAATTTGGAAAACGTCCGTCTTTTACCCTTCATAATCTACGAGTAAAAAACCCACGAATTTTTATTTAGGGAAAGAGAATTGCTTTCAGTTTACCTTGTGCTGTGGGCGTGTCGTTTCACAGATTTAGCTGTTTCAATATAAACTTGCGTGCAGAAAATTTGAATGCTTTTGCCATGTTTGGAGTCAGTACTTCAATGTTTGCTTACAAACACCTAATCATAGTTATATCCATTCAAAATTTGACACTGATCAAAAATAGACTTGATACTCTATAAGGTCCAGGAAAAGTTCTTTTTGATATTGCAAACATTATAATAAAGTTACTATGCCTTTGTTCTGCCGCGATGAGTGTAAAAAATGGAAACAATAAAGAAAAAGAAAACTTCTTAAATGGCAGATTATATATTTACGGCAGCGTTATAGAAAAAGCGAAAAGAATGTTTAATAAGAACAAACAAAAGAGTAACATTCGCATTACGATGAAACTCTGAGACTCAGCATTTTAATTATTGCAAAGCTTTTCTACGAATAGTGTGAGTATGAGTGAGTGTGGTACCTAAATTGTTTCGTTAAATATTTTCGCCGATGTTCAGAGCAGTTACGCCTTTAAATTCAATGATAACGATATTAAGAAATTTCAGTTTTTTGATGAAGATGCTGTATTTTTTTGGAGACCAATCCCTAAAACCGAATTATTTTTTTTTCAGGGAATAAATTGAAATCAATGCAGGATTTATAAATATGTTGCGAAACTATCGTCTGCGCGAGATTATTCGTCTTCCAATATTATACGACAAATCCGACTTTCTGTCAAACTATAATTGATTTCATCATACGAAATCATTTTTAGAGTTTTCAAGCGAAACATATCGATGGATGCATGTGATGTAGTCGACTACCACCTACCAGCAAATAAGTCAAGTACAGACTGTTTAACCCGTGCTAATGCATGTAAAGGCTACCGTTGAGTTTATTTTCGATATGGTTGCTGAACTGGCACGAAGTTACGAACGAGTTTTCAAGTGTACCTACTGTAACAAAAAAGGAGTAAACAATTGAAGGTATATGCGACAAAGATTGAAAATTTTGATAGATATAATTAAATACGATGTCAAGAGATAAAGATTTGCTAACCAGAGTACTAAGAAAGTGTGCACACTGTGTGTAGTTTTGTTGCACTTTTCCCTGTCATTTTCAAATACGTCAATTATAGAAAGTGCGACTCGGTGCTTGAGAGGTACGAACAGAGGCAGCGGAACTATAGTACAAGTAAACCTGTTTATTGCTTCTTTTCACTTGGAAAAAACATCATAACATCAGCAACTTATTGTAAACGAGTTTTATATTTGTAAAATTCCGAGAAAAAAACGTCATAATCCTATGTCCCACAAGTAAGAGTTTTATGGTAGATCAAGGTCAACCATTACATACCCTGCACCACAGCGCGTAATATATTTATTTATAGAACCATTTTTTAAAAATAAAGCGTTATATGGTACGTGGTCGAAAAAGTGTTTCGTTTCGAACCATTTCTTATAGCGCTCGTCTTTGGGCCAAAACAAGCTACATTTCATCAGAATACTTCAAAATTTACGATCTTAGGTTAAACATCGGACAATAAGATCGGCAAACGGACATATAAGCTTAGAATCACTTTCCACACCGGTCGATAGAATGAAAAATCACGTCACATGCTACTGGGTGTTGCATACATCCGCGTAAACTTAATTTACCTTTGTACCGCAAGTGGTGTAGGGTATAAGAAGTACATAATAAGTTAATGTTAAAATTACAAGAACAATAACATCTTCAGATTTAGATACCATGCAAAGCAGAAACATTAAAATCGCATTGCCTGAAATATTATGCCTAAGGATTGGCCGCACAACATATATCAAGTTCACTTGTTTCCATATTTGCTCTATCGGTCGTTGCAATTTTAATGGCACAACAGAGGAAATGGATGAAAAGGTACGGTCGACCACCTGACACAAGCACGCTACAATCCACGGCATCAGAATCTTCAAAACAACTTTTTATATTTTGCAAGAGAGTTGAAGTTTTTCGAATGTGGTTCAACCTCATGTATGTTTTATGGTCGCTTCGGTAATGATACAATAGCTGATGTATTTTTGAATATTGGTTGAGTAAAAAGGTTTCTTAGAGATGTCTATTAAGCGAAGTGTCACAAGGCAAAACGTTAGGCCATACTTTCACAGCACAGGTTTTGTTGACGCAAGGAATTTTAAGGTAGAGCTAAACATATCGAGAGAAATATACCGTTCAGGCAATGAACTGCTTGCTTTTCTTCATTTTCTAAAAGATTCAGAACATCTATTAAACAAAAATTTTTTTCCTGAAAGAGCTAAACTGGTACAACCCCTCGTGCACTATTTTATAGTTGCTACAATAAATTTGGTGCATGATATTCCTCGGTAAGTTTGTAGTGTCTCAGTGTACGCCTAATATTCTTTTGCTGGTTTATAGCGTACCCTATAGGCACGTTATCTTTATTTGTAGCAAAAATATTCTGCTAAGTTTTGATTTCTAGTTGCAATACCATTATTAAGAATAAGTTTTTATAGCCTTGCCTACCAGTGGGAGGAATCTAGCTAAAATCTACACTATATCTTAAAATAGTCAAAATACGTATCTGAGGCAAGCAAGGAAAGGCTGTAGAAGGGTATTTCTTTAAAGTTTTTTTTGAAAAATATTACTTTCCATCCCAGTTAAGAAAAAGGTTCGTCTACAACAACATTTTAAAAATATTGCCTGCAGTAATAATTGTCAAAACTGTTTAGTAATTTGCATGAAAACTTGCATACGCACGCTGAAGTAAGCTCTCTTTCATATATCCTACAATTATTTATACGATGCTTGTAGAGAGAGTATAGCATACCCCAGTTAGACCGCAAAACAATTTCAGAAACTTCTAAACAATAAATTAACAACTTCAATAAAACTTTTACATGACAGCAGTGAACATGCGTACACATACGCATTACAAAATGTTATGAACGATGACAATATAAAACGTCAGAAATGGGACGGGGCAGGGAAGCGGCAAGGCAGGCCAAAGTCATTCACTAGCAATTGCAAATCACTCATAAGCGCGCAGGATATGTGACGGTGTGCACATATCTAAGGACTGCTTTACAATAACATCAGCAATTGAGGATGTTGCTAAACTATTGTAGTTGGTTATTGTGTCTGCACATTTTCACACACACTTGCTTGTAATTTCTGCAATATGGTGACGGCAGCTGTTGTATCATTTTACACAAATAAACATATGCATCATGTCACATAACAAGTGTATGCAAGTTGTTTAATTGTTTTGTAAATTACATATAAAAATTTTTTAAACGCATGCTACTCTACGCAGCCTTACACACATACGCATAGTCACACTTACCCATGTACATAATTTACATTGAAATGCAGTTGCTGTTACCCACGAACGTGTACAACGAGTTAGTTAGTAAAAAATAATTTGTGAGTTGTACAAAGGAAGAAGGGATGCAGCGAAACATTATAAATTTTTATAATTATTATTTAGTACATAAAAAAATTGTCCACACTTATAAACAACTTGAAAAAAGGTAATTAGTGCAATGCAGCGAACCTTGGATCCCTAACACTTCAACGAAAACCATAAAATATACGAAACATGTTGTTTTGGGGGGCGGGGGGTGGTGGTATTCCAGCCGCCTAATGTGAGGCGGATCTGTCAAATGGCTATTCCGCACTTTAAAGTAAGCCTGCTTATAAACCGATATTAACATTTGGGAGCATTTTCAGTTCCTCAGCTTTTTTCAATTCTTTGGCCATTATAGTTGTGTCTATAAAAATGGAACATGGTGAATTCTCATTTCTTGTTAGGAGTTATGAATGTAATGAGTGAGCAATTATATGTATTCGTGACTCCAAAGTCGTTTATAAATAAAATTTTATTTATTTATTAACAGAAAGGACCTAGCAGCTGTTCTTACTTGCCGAATCAAGCCCACTGTTAATACAAAATTGTGGAGATATATTTCAGATATAAAGCTGTTCGATATGACAGCTGTAATGTACCATTTGTAGCAACGACAAATACAATCCCATGTTTAGATCGTAAAATTTAATATTTTTTACCATATACGCACATAATCTCAGATTTTTATAGAAAAGATCGATTTAGTTGCATCTGCAAAAGCATTGTGCTATTTAGAGGATGTACAAATCGCCGAAAGAGAGCGATGCAGTCATATGGCAAGTTTATGACTTCTGTATTTCAGGATGCATATTGTGTCATATTCGCGGATTATCTTGAAAAAGAAAGAATGATCTACAGTGACATTACCATTGACACTTTTGGTTCCAATGAAGGGGTAAATTGCTAAAAAGCTATCCTAAAAATTTTTTCACCAAGAGAATGCATCATGTCCCAAACCATTTCCTACGATGGAAAAAGAACCATAAATTTTTCCTTTACTCTTCCGATCCGGCACCAGCGACCATTACCTCTTTGCAACTGTAACAGGAATGTTTCAGGGAAAGAAGTGTGAATTAAAAGGAAGACTCATTGCGCTCACGGAAGAGTATTGCGAGCGCCTTGGAAAATCGTTTCAAAATACTAAATAGTGTTGATGAATAAAGTAGAATTTTGATAACACAATAAATTTTTTTTTCAAAATTTATCCCGACAGAAATTTTAATCTTTGTTTTGAGTATTAGTATCTTGAATAAAAAATCTAAGAAGTCTTCTTCTGAATACCCGTTCCCCAAAACTGAAAAATTAGCTAATACTAAAGGGCATTGCGAAATCGCAGTTGTCTCCTGCCGCGGTTGGCTTGGACCTACGAACCAGCCTAGTGTCTTTAAATGCAGTGGGATGAAATTAATGTGTCATCGAGTATAGTTTATTTCTTGCTTAGGTTTATTTCATATTAGGGCTTCTGAAATAGATTTCTTGCCGCAGAAAATATATCATCTCTTCATGTACAAGTTTTTTCTAGCAAATTCTATGATCTATATGTAGGACCAATAATAGTCAGTTCTATTCTTTTTGTTTCCACAGGCAGTCCTGTGCTTGACTTTAAAAATGAAAGAAGAAAAATTTACCTAACAATAAATAACGTAAACAACTGGCATTTGGGTCCATATCCCAGCGTCTTCCTATTTCTGCCGAAATTTAGATCGTGACCAAATCTTTTTTATACCCACGCCGTGATCCTGAAAAAAAGGCAACAAACCATATTTTCATACTTTATAATATTAGATGGACGCATTTGGTTTCTTCTATTTTTGAATAAAAGTGAAAATTTATATGGTGTGTGAATAACAAGCAAAAAACACGGAAAACGATGGTACTCACGTGCAAGTGTGTTTTTCGAAAAGTTTGCGTCATTTTCAAATTCTTTTGTAAGCGATATCGTTACTTTTGCGACCAGGATAATGTCAACAGCACATCCTCACACAGAGGGACAGATATGGTTTAATCAATTCAAAATGTCATGCTGATTAAGAATATGTGTCTCTGAAGTTTCCTTTTGATGGAATAAATATACGATGTTTCGGTGATTTCTATAAAAAGTAAAAATAGCCTAAATAAACGAAATGTGTTGATGGCAAATTTTTGACGGAAAATTATTTTATCCAATTCGTATGCTGACGTGGGTACGTATATTACGAAATCAGGCAGTAGTTTATACTTTTTCAATTATTTTTAATTATCCTGCTTGGATTTGCGTTTTACTTTTCTTAATATTAAAAACAGACAAAAGCATTACAGTTAATACGGTCCTCCATTTAATTATCAGATAAATTATACCTTGTTTCCACGTAGTATCTTGCCTTATGGCTTGCAAGAAGAATCAAGACGTGAACCGACTTGATTCAAATTTTCTGAAATCAATTTTTGTTCACAGATTTTATTTTTAACTTTTTATCGCCATAAAGTACCTAATCTTAGACTTTGTTGCTACATAAAAACCTACTTCCCAAAAAATATTCCTAAGAGCTCCAAATTTTGCAGAGTCAAATTTTTATAGCACATTAGTGTTATCGATTACCTTCATCCAGGTAATGTTAAAAATGAGAGCTCCTTGCCTTCGAAACGTTTACTTATGCAGCAACTGAAGAACTTTCAAAGGACTGGCGGATTTGGTGTAAATGTTGCGCATTATTCCAACATGCTGGAACACTATGACTCGTTTCTAATCTAATCCATTTCCTATGTTATGCATTCTCAAATAAAAATTGCAAAATTGTAAATAAAGTCTACGTTAGCCTAATAATCAATATTCAGTGGTACGACCTTAACTTCAAAAGGAAGTGAATAAAAATGTAAAATCACAAAAGGCATTATAACATTGCAATGTTATAAGTTATTCATGCGTCGGCCCATTTCTGCGTTACTATGTCCATGCATCCATACGTGCGTACGTCGATCAGTTTGCGATTCGCTCGTTCATCTAATCATTCGTTTCAAATCATCGTTCGTTTTTCTAACTATCCATCCGTCCATCCATCCTTCATATCAATCTTTGAATGCGTTCAATGATGTCACCAGCCGGGTAGATCGAGCTAACGTAACATAATTGCAAGTTCATTTAAAATATACACATTACTCAACTGTTATTGGCTATATTTACACAAGTTCTGCTTTCTTTTGTCAGTTTTTTGTTATTATTATTATTATTATTATTATTATTATTATTATTATTATTATTATTAAAATTTTAGACTAATCCAATAAATTCTTAGACTAAAAAAAGAGATATTGAGCACTAGCAACACAGGCTATCGGCTCTAATTTATAAAAATGTACATTAGATATTGAATTCTCGAAAATGTTTGGATCTCGATTTTCTCAACATTTGTTGGATATAAAGGTGGAATTAATTGAGGATTAATAGAAGAGTAGGGTTGATGATGGTATCGTAGATTTCCTTCTGTAATTTTCTCTTTAACTTTTCCTCCAATGTAACTTTGAAGACCCAACTTTTCCATGACATCATCCATAATTAGAGGTGCAGAAGCAGCATACTTTGCCGCTCGATCGGCCTGCTCATTTCCCACTAAACCGATATGACTAGGCACCCATAACATTTTAATATTTTCGCCAGGTGATGTAATTATATTCCTTAATTTGTTGATAGTGCTCCATCTCGAAGTCGAAGGATTCCGAATAGCTTGTAATACAGACAAACTTTAATAACAATGAGGATTTTGAGTTTGTTTTTATGGGCAAGGCTGGCAAAGTGAAGGATAGCTTTGGCTTCGGCTGTGAAAGTTGAAGTACTTTCGTGAAATATGTGATTGAGAAGAACCTGTCCTGAAGCGTCTACCACGGCACAAGCAGGAGGCAGACGAGAAGATTTTGAGCCGTCTGTGTATAAAAGATTCCAACCGGTACTCTCCAGTACTTGGGTTTTTTCAGCTATTAGATTTCTGAAGACGTAATTTGGAGTATCATTTTTCTTGTGCATAGACAGTGAGATGTCAAAAGAGCAGTTTTTCAAAATCCATGTTGGTTTAACACCAAAATAGCGGAAAATGTTTAAGGAAATGTCCAATTCCTTTGCGACGCACAAACAATAGTCAATTGCGGACGGTGACTTTAAAATTTTCTTCGCAATAATTATCTTTCTCACGTCACCACCGAGAATAGATTTGTTTGAATTAAGAAGCTTGGGGACTATTTTAGCTTTTAACTCACAAAGTCTATTTTCTAAGGTTGGGAGACCAGTTTCCATTATAATATTATTTATGGGCGTCGTCCGAAAAGCATAACAACTTGCTCTGAGGGCTTGGTGATAAACCGGTTTAAGGACGTTGATATTAGATTTGCAACTATTGCCATAAATTATCAAAGCGTAGTCAATCTTGCTTAAAACAAGCATTTTGGTAAGATAGGCAATAGTGTTAATGTGCGCGTGGCTTTTCCAAGCAACGTACTGTATGAAATTCAGAATTGTTAAAGTAGAATTTTTTAACCGAAGACAGTGTGTTTTCCAACGATAATTGTTGGAAAACGTGAGCCTGAGAATATGTAGCGTCTGCTCGTATAGTACTGGTAAGTCGTTAATATGCCTCAGTAGATTTCCTGCATCACAGATCTGTTTTCGACAAATGTGCATTTTTTTTTTTTGATTTTTGAATGGAAATTTTAGCGCCTCACGAGTTTGCCCATGTGAAGATCTCTCGTCCAATAGATTGGACGATTTTGATTGCCTTCATGCTATCTTTTTCTATTGTTAAAATGTATACATCGCCCGCGTAGAGACAATGTTCGATTCTCGGCACACGACAAAGAATTTTACTACTTTGGTTGAAAGCGATCTGGAACAGCGTGACAGAAACAGGAGATCCTTGCGGAATGTAATGCATTAGCGGAAAGGAATCAGAGAGATGATTGTTAATCCTAACTTTAAACCGCCGATGCGACATGAATCATTTGATGTAGTTGAAGAATTTCCAAAATTCCATGATTTCAAGAGTCTTAAAATAACATGAAGACCAACTCTGTCAAATGCTTTTTCGAAATCAATTGAGGGAATTCTTACATGATTCCGTTCGGAAATTGCTTTGCTCGTAAAATAGTCAATATGTAAATGAACGTCAATGCACCCTCTACCCCGCTTGAAATCAACTTTTTGCTTCGTAATCAGGTTCTTGGACTCAAGAAACCAGGATGCCATAATCGTCTCTAATATTTTCGAGAGACAAGATAAAAGAGAAATTGGGCGATAATCCGATGCATTGGAGACTTTTTGACTTTGAGATTGGAACAACTGCTGCCAGTTTCCACGTGAAGGGCATATGGCCAGTCAAAAATACCGTATTATATAGGCCCAGTAGTTTCTTTTTACTTGAAGTAGACATAGTATTTACCATTTGGTACGAGATGCGATCTAGCCCAAGAGTCCTCCTCTTCAAATTGGAGAGACAACTTGCAAGTTCTAAGGTAGATATGCAATTTTCCAGGGACATAGCACATCTATCAATATTATTTGAAAGAGAAGTTGGAGTCCTTTTATTTTCGATGAAAGCACTGGAGAAATTGCTGTCAGAGGGGTATTTGGACCACAGTTTTCCAAATTAATTAGGAATCTCATCTGCGTCAGTTAAAGTTCCATTGGGAGTGCAGATGGCAGAAATTTCCTTCAAATTTGAAGTCCCACTGATTCTGTTGATTTTGTTCCAGACAACTTTCATTGATGTAGTTCTGTGAATTCTTTTCGAAAAGTTCGATTCTCGTAATTCCTTCCTTTTACAGGAGCATTGGCCTTTTTTTATAATAACATATGATCATGATCAGGACATCTCTTAAAGCGGTGCTATAGATCCATTTTATTTTTCCTCTATAACGAAAGCGTATTGTTCTACCAAGAAAGTCTAGCTCGTCTAACAAGGCTGTTGGGTTGGGGAATAGAGAGACGAACAGCCGTGCGAATCACTTTAGACATAATAGCAGCATCATGGTTGCAGTCGCCGTTAAAAGGCTTTGAATTCAGATATGACTCGACCTCTTTGAAGTAATTGATCCAATCCGCTTTATCTAGGAGGAATTTGGGCTGTTTTGCTGGAGTAACGGAGGACTTTGAAAGGTTAAGATCGATTATGATTGGAAAGTGATCACTATTATGTAGATCAACAGAAATAGACCAGGGAACCAAAGGAATAAGTGAGCGAGAGCAACACGTTAAGTCAATATGTGACAAGGTGTGATGAGTTGAAAAGTGCGTTGGTCATTTAAAATGCAGAGGTTGCTTTGAAGGAAGGCCTTTTCTAAAACAGTACCACGAGTGTTGTTCACTGTTTAGCCCCACATGGTATTCCAGCTATTAAGGTCGCCGCATATAATTAATGGGGGGAAGTACGGAGAATAAATTGTAGAGCTCTTGCTGAGAAAACGATTGCGAAGGTGGGATATAGAGCGAAAGCACTGTAAATTTTATGTTTAAGATTATTTTTATCGCTACGGCTTGTCTGTTGGAGCTAAAATTTATGCGTTTGTGAGGCATACTTGATTTTATAAAAACATCAACTCCTTGTTTGGAATATGAATTTTGATCAGCATTCGTGAAGTATCCAGTATATGATTTGGGTGGAATAGGATTAAAAGAGCTTCTACAATGGGTTTCTTGAAGGGATACAAAGGTTGGAATAAAATCATTTATGAGTGAACGGAGTTCATCAAAATTATTAATAAGTCCTTTAATGCTTCATTGTAGAATTTTAAAAAGTTTATTTAATTGCAGCGACATGGAAACGAAGTGGTAGGTGGGTTAAATTTCTATGTCATCGTCTCCGTCGGGAAGGTCGCAATTTTGGGGGAATAATTTGCTCTTCCCAGCAGAATAATCTGTGTGTAGGTGATTGCGTACATTTAAAGTGCAACGAGTGGGCACACGTGAATAATTTGAAATTGATGGTTGATTAAGGGATGGAAGATTGGGTTCATTACATCTTGCAATTTGTTGACTAGAGTTGAGAGGTTGTGATTCTGGTGAACTTAGTTTATTAGATTTTAGGATACGTGTTGTTGTTTTAGTTTTTTCGATATTTGCTGTTGCTTTGATTTTTTCAATATTATCTTAGGCTGGTGATGGAACTGGTTTCGCAATGTGATTTTTGATTGATGGTAGAACAGGTTTTTCATAGGAAGGAGATGGAGTTAAAGGCTTATTAGGCACGATTTGCGAGGCAACAGTAGCGAAGGTAATACTTTTACTAATTCTTTGGGGTGCAGATGGATTTATTTCCCGGTATTTGCGTCGTGCTTCGTCCATGCTAAAGTAATTTTCCGTTTTTATTTTTAGGATTTTACGCATTTCTATAAAACGCGGGCATTGTTTGTCTAACGCCGACTGTTGATCATTGCAGTTTATGCAGAAATTACGTGTACGGCTTTCAGCATGTGGACGGGGCCCACAGTTAGCACAAGATGAAGCAGTGGTGCATCTTTTTGCCGTATGACCCAAGCGTTGGCAGTTTTTGCCCTTCATTGGATTTGGAATGAAGAGTTTCACTTTAGATTTATACCACGCCATATCCACTATTCGCGATAAACGGTAGCCGTCAAAATCCTTCCTTTTGGAGAGCGAGTTTTTCCGTCGTCATTTAGTTTGGTGAATTTATAGACATCAGTCACTCTTGGTTGCCCATTTCGCGAACAATTTCATCTTCCGGCACATGCTTTAAGCAAGGGGCACAAATTACCCCTCTAACTGATTCAGTTTTTCATGCAGTTTAGCGGAAATAGTACATAAATTAGCTAATGATTTCGACTTTATGAGTTCTTCAGTTGCGCGCGGGTTCCCAGCGAGAACAAGTAAATTCCCATCGCGTAGAATGGATATAGAGTCTATGGATGTTGTAAGCCAGTGTAGGGCTTTTTTTATAGCGAAAGGGCTGATTGCGAAATTGTTACTCTAGTATCAGTTGAAGAAATAACGATATACTTTTTGTCAATAGGTGTGCCGTCACTGATTGCAATCTATTCGAGTTTTTATCTGGCGGCCCCGGCGCAATTATGTCTTATGGTTGTCTATTATTTAGTTATATGTGAAATAGCCACTCACTTGAAAAGGTTTCGGAACTACTGAGGATAATGTCAAATGTTTTCAATATTTTATTTTTATTTTTCTTTTTTGTTTTTTTTTTTTCATTTTTTTTTTATTATATTTAAAGGAAACACGTGCGGTATCCGCTATAATCACTTTTAGCAAAGAACAAAAAAAAAAACACTGAAAAGACAAGAGCTAAATGCACAACGCAAAAAACACCAAAACAATTAAAAAATGGCAGACGAAAAGAAAACACGCACTACTCGGAAGACAAGTCGAAGTAAATTTGAAGTTTTTTATTATATCTGATATTACTTGTGAATCACAAACAACTGCTCTACACATAGATTATAAGTGTAGGAGGCTTTACTAATAGCTTTTATTCTCATGTGTATATATTATATATTTATTTATATGTGATACGTGAGGCGTCATTAAGACGTTTTAGAGTAAAAATTTTTCATATATTTATCATATACCCATAATAAGGACGTATGTAGCATTTTTCTCATCCCATTTCTGATCAAATGACCTAATAAAGCTATTTGGTGACCATATAGCTTTTTCTATTCTTTGTGAATTGTGTGTTAATTTACTCGAATTGAATTGAACAACGTTCTTATTTTTAGTTGTAAAAGATGCCCATTTCTCGTTTATTTTATAGAGATTAAAAATGGCATAGGTAAACTCGTTCTTAGATCATTTTAATGGCTTAAAATTTCCACTTTGCTGTTTTTTTCTCTAATCTCTTCGTTTATTGGAAATGGCTTATATTGTTTTAAACACTGTTATCATCCAGTACGAAATTACTAAGAATCTTCTTTAAAGGTTATTAAGTATTTTAGCAAACGGTCAAACTAATTTTAAAGTATATTTTGGATTCGTGCACGTAATCCTCGCTCAGCACCACTTTTGCGATGTAAAGATTTCTGGAAATGCAAAATTTTAAATATATTTGCTCCAGGAAATAGTTCATGGTCTTTGCTAGAACAGGTGGCTTGAGAGGAGCGTAACATTGATAACACTAGCTCTATCATGTCATACTAGAGCGCTTATGTGAGTGGACAGCCCAAAGATAGCAATAAAAAAAGAAATACGTTATTGACACGGCCGAAGGTTGACTTCCTGGCTTCTATGAATTTGCCACATAGCGCAGACTTTCCCTATGAAATGTTCGTTCTTTACACTGTCGGCAATATTCTGTTTACAATGTATAGTCGACTTCAAAAGAACGTGTAACAATGGATTGGGATGGGCTGGTGATGTTGTTCCAAAAATAGTAAAAGATTGTTTATCACAATGACATACACTTGGTTTAATGAAATTCATTAGAACAGCGTGGTTGAATTTTGGAGAAAAACGCTGCAAACTTTTGTCCCTTTCCATTTTTACTGTGAGGAAACCTTTACGATAAACAACTGTTTGGTAGCACAAGAGTTTAGCAAACCTTTCATTTTAATAAAAATTATCCGAATCAACTCATCGACAATGTTAATGATTGAGCAAAAACCTGATATATTTTGTACCTACGTTAGTTGAGCGAGTATCGCAATTTGCTGCGATATGAATGATTCTTCCTTACTGACTTTGATTTTCATTCTTCAAACTCGTTTGAAATATATATAATAAAAAAAACAAAAAAAAAAAAAACGGAAACGAAAACGAAAACGAAAACGAAAACGAAAACGAAAACGAAAACAAAATTGATGTCACACAAAGCTCTAAAAATAATTCAGATGTGGAGACGAGAAGAAGCTGAATAGGAGTAACAATGAAATATATGTTGATTTAATATAAATTTCAATATTGCTAAGAGTGTAGACAGGCGGTGTTTACACAGCACAAAATAGTATTATCGTCATCATCATCATCATAATCGTCATCATCCTCCTCATCAATAGTAGTAAAGCGTACAAATGAGAGGGGCAGGGGTACTACCATAGCTCGTTGTGTTTCTGTATCAAGCTTTTATAATATTGCTGTTAAGGTCAATTCCAAGAGAAGGGATTTTTATATATGTACTTGTATACACATAAATATATATACGTTTAGATTTAGTTTCACTACATATATTGACCTATTAGAGATGTTATAACCACTAATGCTATTGCTACTGTTTTGGCTCTGTAACTATGCTAAAACTGCAGCTTACGTAATAGTTGTTGCAATATTTTACCCTTTTTATATCCTTATATTTGTGTAAGTCGCATACAAGCACAGCTGTTTGTTTAAGCGTGTATTTATGCATTCGCAAAGCTACGTAGACATACTTGTATTATTGTAGTGTTCGCCTTTCGATGTCGTTATGTAAGTTAACTAAAGAGTAAAGGAGTGCGAAGCGGTAAATAATCAACGAGGGGGTTTTTGGCGATTTGTTTCAATATATATTTGTATTTGTGTAAAGGGATTATGTGCATCATGCGAGTGTGTGAGTAAGCATGAAAAACACGTATAAATTGTGTTAAGGGCGTTAAGGTGTAACAGCAATAACTATGATTTATAAGCTCGTATTCATTTTCTTTCTCTCTATCTCTTTCTCCATTTCTCTTTCTCTCGCTCCCTCTCTCACTTTTTGTTTATTGCGATCGTTCCTGAGGTTATGTTAAATTATGCCATTTCTAAAATGAAAATCGTTGACGTTCAGATTTCCCGCACATACAACGCAGTCGCCTAACTGACATTTGAAAAACAATCCGCTCAAATAGTTAAATGTGATCTTGGTTACGAGTTCACAGAGCGTGTCGCTGCAAATTGTCTCCGCTAGGAGACAACAATCATTTCAACAAACGGAGGAAATGAAAACTTTCAGTTAAATCCATTAAAATTTCCAAGTATTTATACAGCTGGTAAGCACATAAGTAAAATACGTTGCCGTTGTAAGTATTGTTATTTTCCTATAGGTTCTATAGATATTACGAATGCTTTATTTATCAATGAAATCGAGAAGCTGGAAATTTTAAATTACAAAGAGAAAATTAGATTCGATGTAAGTCGCATCTTTGGGTTTGTAATAAAAACGTTGCGCTTGTTAATAACTTTGAAGTTTCATACAAGACCGATGCAACCATTTTTAGAAGAATTCTGTACAGGTAGCTTTAGCTAATTTAATTGAAAGGGATGCTTACATAAAAGGAAAGCTGAAAAAACTGTGCTTAACAGAAATAAATTGAATTCCTTCTAAAGTCCCTAGAGCCATGTCTTAGAATTGTGTATAGTAAATACCAAGAAATACAAAAGAGAAGCAACAATCCGATTCTGCTAGAAGACTGGCGATCGGAGAATTCTGGCACGGACACCTATAAATTGAACATTTTTAATAAGTGGACGAAACGAAAGCAATACGGCCGTGTACAAGATTGCCAAGGCACAAGCATTGCGTAAAATTTAAGACAATTACGACATAAGTTTTTATGCGCTACATACATTCAAATTACTTTATATGTTTGTGACTTTATTGACTACAATTTATTATAACTTATGGAAACAAATTCAAGGATAACGTAATTTGCTCAAAGCGTACTCGCGAAAATTTTGGAGCTCTTTTGCACAACTTCCAAACTATGTTTCCGGTTTTACGGAACCAAAAATTCTTTTATTGAATATCTTGTTCGATACATAGTGAATATGACAGCTAAGCTACAGCGAAAATTCAGTGAAAAATCACTAAATTGCACTTTTCGGAAAAGGTGTTGAAATCGACATTCGTAGACGTTTGATAGGTGAACTTAATCGGAGCATAATTTGATGCTGTTCACGTTAATAAAGAGCGTACCTAATTTGTGAAATCTCATATGATAGTACTTGATACCAGTGTTTAATAACTTTCAACCAAATTCGAAGTGAACATCTATTTAGCTGTCTTTTGTTGAATAAAAATAAAAATCATTTACGAAATTTGAAGAGGGTATAAACTATTAGACGAAATAATTTTCTGCAGATCATCGTTAGGTTGCATATTGCGAACGTATTCTTTATATCCTATAATATGGCTCTCACGACTCTTAAACGTAAAACAGATTGCGCGGTGCACCCTTTTAAGTGGCGGCGATGTGAACCAGGTTGACTTACTACTAAAATTTATTCTCTCCGGGCGATTGCCATGTCTTCTAAGGCATCCGAGGCTGTAAAACCTGCAATTTCTAGTAAGAGCCTGATCAAAGAACCTCAAGTGACTGCTTTTACTGACGCTGGCGTTTCTTTAATATCACCCGGCAAATGAAGCAAAGCGTATATGATGAGATTTGAAAAAATTGTCTTTCTCATCGTCAAGCTTGAAATGTATTCTACATTCTGAATGCAGTGGTTCGAATATGGAATGAGATCGCTCTCATCGTCCCGTTAGCCCTGCCGGTTGTGTACAAAATCCTAATAAGCCTTTATTCACTTTTAGAGAAGTAGAAATGATGTGCGCTGGCATGTTGAAAGAGCGTGAACGACAAAACTTGCAAAACAATATGACACTTACGTTAAATTTACTCACGAACAAATAACAAAACTACACAGAGCTCCTGCCGGTTATGTTAATTAAAACGAAGAAGCAATCGTCTATTTAAAGTTGCTTTCCCTAATTGGCTGCAAAAGGCGGCTTTTTAAAAGCAAATAAACTAATAAAAAAAAACAAGATTTCTCTAAATTGACAAAGACGGCATTTTATCTTTGGAAGGAATACGAAGATGAACTTATTAAATTTGATCGGTTTTAAAAAGTACTCGCACTGTCTGCTCCAGTCTAGTTAAGCTGAAAAATCTCCTCTTCTTAGTATGTTTTTACAGATCACTTCAGAGTATACATACCGTTCAATTGTTCAATATCGAAAACGAATTTCAAGCTTAAGCAAATTTTATGTCATTATTTTAACAACTATATCCACCGAAGGATTGTTTCGCCAGTCAGATTCTTTCTTTGTTATTAGCATTAGCAAATCTACTGTGAGTTCAATAATAATCCTCTTGAAACAATTTAAACGGGAGTTTATCTCTAACAGATAAGGCTTTTACCATTTTTAAGTCCATTCGTGATTCCTAACCCGTGAAAATAGCTGCATCGCTTTAAATCGTTGGTCTCTTTTAGGTTCACTTTCTTTTTCCTCTAAGTTTGCTGGAAAAGATCATTGTAGAATCCGATTTTAGTAGGTCTCTTATATAGGGTTTGGACGCCGCTTTCAATACGATTCTTGAAGATATTATCGAATGCCATATTCAAGAAGGTCCCGCCCATAATTTTTTTTATTGTCACTTGCTTCAACTTTTTCAATCTTTGTAATGACTATAAGTTAATCCCAAATACGTGATATTAAAAAAAGTTTTAAAACTTTTTAGTATTTCCTATTTAGTATTTTCGTTTTGAAGGGCAATCAATACTTTCAAGGTTGGGTGTGGTCTCCGTGGACTTACCTTCCCCTGTACGCTCAGGCATCTAGAGAGTCCTTAGAGAAAAAAGGCCAAAAATATTAAAAAATAGTTTGTAACAAACAAGGAAGTATCGCTTGAGAACCATGTAATTATGCTTAAAGGAGGTTATTATATATATTATTGTATAGGATCTATTAGGTGGTTGCCTTAATTTTGGCCAGCGACTTTTTTAGTTAAAATAATAAAGAAATTGGAAATACCAGTGTACATAACGATTAAATTCGATGATTTCGACCTTTCTCTGTCTAAAATAACTGTTTTCAAATTTTGTAGTGCTTACATATTTTGTGTATGCAGACGATAATCATGGAATGCTCAAAACTGCCTTTTCGATATTTATTACCTTTGTTGTTTGATTTGCAGAAATCCGCCGCCGAAGTCGGTGTTGGTTTCAACGGTTTAAGATTGATTTTGATGTTAATGACAAAGAACGGCCTCTTGAAGCAAAAAGGTTCAAAGGCAGTGAATTGCTAGACTTATTCGAGGAAAACCCAACTCAAACTCTCGAAGAACTTTCGGATAGCATGGCAGTCAATAAGTCAGCAGTTTCAACAACTTTATATCAATTTTTCTAAATAAACGCCTTTAACAAGTGAAAAAATGGCCAAAATTAACGCAACCATCTAATAATTTAGCGGCAGAATAAATTCTAAAACTAAAGTCACTAGCATGTAAGGCTATCGACTTAGCCTAAAGCGTATAACCCGGTACGTGCTTCAAAATAATTAAAAGACTTCACAAAGACGTGTTTGCGCTGTTTTGCTTAACTGCAATTTCTTGTTATCATTTTGACTTTTAAAAAAAAGCAGGAGAGGTTCCATATAACATTTTTTGTGTCATGTTTTTAGCTTTACCCAAACATCTGCGGCGTACCTGCCTGAGGGTCAATTTTTAATGACCCAAGCATAAATAGTGAGCTATGGATAATTCTCCGAAACTATATGAACTTTCTATGAAAGATTGCAATTCAGACGTTAGTGCATTAAGTTGTGCAGCTATCGTCTATATCTCGCCAGAACAGCAAACCTAAGCGATCTAGTTTACGTAAAATTAATTCATTTTAAGAGTCCACATAAAATATCCGTGATAACTCTGCAGCAACTTTTGCTTACTCAAGAAATGTCAACCATGCCATGAATAATTTTTTTCCTTGTAAGCTCTGATGACCATAATATTACTGACGATAATAACACGACGTACCAATTTCTCCTTCGCTGCCGCATGTCGCAAAACCTTGTGTGCGTAATATAAAAAAAAATCTGTTGGATGACGGATATTTTAGCTATTGCTTGTTGCTAGTGAGCTCATTTACAAAAGCATGAAAGAACCCCACAGGAAATAGGTATAACCTTTAAACGATAAACGTAACCAATTTTGCACCAACCAACTTAAACAAGAAAGAGGAGAAAGGATGGTATTGGACACATTCATTGTTCCACTCCAACTGCTAAAATTAAAAAAAACAAAAAGGCCAAAACTAGCGATATGCCTCGAGAATTTGTTTGTAAAATCGTGATAATAAAAGCCTCCTCAATGGCCGATATGATGACATATTCAGAAATCCATTTTCCAGATTTGGAAATGATCGATCTTTTGTCAAAGAAAAAGTAAATTAAAATTTGTTATATCAGGTTTTCTTCCGGGAGAGAGCATTAGGCTTGGTTCGGGACAGAACATGGAATAGGACAATACGGTCGAAGGTCAAAACAGAAATTTTTCAGTCATAGAAATCATTTGCTTGTAAGTAAATGCATGCGAATGAAAATAATTATATCGTACACCAGCGAGTGTATTTGTTTGTAACTAGTTGATGAATCTCACACTATTGCAATGACCCAGATGAAACTAAGCGCAGTTACTTGAGCGTCTTGTTACTCGTCGTTTTAGGGGTAGTGTTAGTAATATATCTTCACCACGCAACGCGGATTCATTAAAGTTCCACCTACTGCAACCGACCTGTTGGAATTATGCCACGGCATTCATAAGGCGTTCTTGGAAAATCGCCAAGCTGATGTTATTTATACTAATTTCAATAAGTCGTTCAATAAAATAAATAATAAATTATTACTTCAGAAACTCGATCTTCCCGGGTTTCCGCCATTCCTGATTAAGTGGACAATATCTTATTTGGAAAATAGAATATAAATGGTTCCCTTGAAATCCTATCTCTCGAAAAGTTCTTAGTCCTCTCGGAGATCCCCTAAGAAGACGGCTATTTAAGCTCTATTTAGCTTAATTTATATCTTAACGATTTCCATGTGGTTATTACGTATGCCAGATGGTGTTAAGTTGTGTTTTCTTTTTTAACTCCCCCTCCTCTTCTTTAACTCCTCTATCTTTTAACTCCTCAGAAGTTCCACAGCTGTTCCAGGCTGACAAAGATCGTACGGTGTTATGATGTAAAGTGAACTTCATGCACTTAAGCTTGAGCGCAAAAAATTGACATTCTCTAGAAGATATTCTCCTTCCACTGTTTACCATATTAATAATTTTAGACTGTAAGATGGGACGTCGTTTTTGGATGTAAGTGTCTTAACAAAGCGAAAACATTGATCGGCTTCACTAAGCGGTGGTTGAAGAAATTCGATGACCGTTATGTAACGAAGGGATTATTCATGAGTTTGGGTAGACCCGCTTTTGAGTATGCGTCGATAGTTTGGCCACCTAATTATTGGTGCTATATTAACTCAATGGAGTCAGTTCAGAAACTACTATTTGCACTATGCAATCCCGCGCCTTGTCGGCTTATGAACGTAGGTTCATGCTAATTGTTCTACCCTCGCTAGAAAGGCGCAGATTCGTTGTAGGGATTATTTTTACATGTAATCTGCTGAAAGTAGGAATAAACTTTCTTAAGTGAAGTTAACATTAATGCAGCCCGCCGCCAATTCATTTAAATGAACTTAACCAATGCAGGCCCAATTATGACACCCGTAAGCCCTAGCGGGTCCTTTCTAACAACAGTAATACCGTTTATCATTTAATTTCTATACAAACGAGTGCAGTCGAAATATACCTGTTCCGATATTTTGTGTATCTAAATGCAACTAATAAATAAATATGTACCCCTTTTTCTTAATATGCTACCTGTTTTATCAGTCGTTGACATAAAACAAAAATGCGTCATACAGCTGGGTGAGCTGATTGCTAACAAGTATATTGGTAGGCACAATTGTAATTACAAGTAGATAGCGGGTGTTGGTAAATTTAAAATCTGAGTAAATTACTCTACTCTGCAATTTACAGTGCATGCAAATTCTGGCATGCCCTGCACAAACATTTGTAAACTTCTAATGTGCTGCAACCCAATAAGGAAAACGATCAGAAATAAGAGAAGATTAAGAACACAATGGGCAAACAGTAAGAATCCTCTAGATGCAAAAAATTTGTATATAGTTATGCATTTACGTTTCTTTTGATCCTGATCCCAGTGGCCTTTGTGCAACAGCAGATATAGCAGGAGAACTGAATATACAAGTCAAAGAAACAGTTAATGAACTAAATATTAAAAAGCTCTCCTAGTTATGAATGCTTAAGTCCTTATCATCTACTGCTCTATCTCTCCAGGCATTAACTTTCGATAATATATTAGGTTTAATTACATTGCAGCTCAATGGAAATGCGCAGCAATAACTACAGTGACTAAACCAAAATAAATAAAAAATAAATCCGAAAAAGTTACAAGCTCGTATAGCCCAATTGATTTTCTGGTAATATTTTCTAACACATTTGGAACAGTGCATGCAGGAAAAGTACACCCAGTTCTTGATCAACAGATCGGTTTTGAGGAATAAAATTAATAGAATTGGACAATGTCATCGTGTCCTTTCATATCTAAGAGAAGCCATTGAAAATAACGTGCAAAGGCGTAGAAGTGCAAAAGGGAAATTTTTTCAAGCTCCAATGTGTTTGCTACTTAAATTCTGCCTACAAAACGACCATTCTATTTTAAAGTTAAAAATGTTAAATCAAACAGACAAATGTACATTTGAAGCGCAAAACCAGAGGGAATTGTTTTAAATGCAATATTTTAAAAAAAATCTTCATCTTACATTTTCCGATCATTCAGATAATTTGAAATGTGACTTGTTCATGACGCAGCAATTCTATTTTCATTTAGTGATCCCATAAATGCAAATTCATTTCAACACAATTGCGCTTTTACGCTAAGTAAGGGTTCTGGTCCTTCACTAGCTTTGATTGGCTAGTCTAACGACTAGTAGCTTCAAATATTAACGTGCAAATATCGTATGAAATACACATAACTTAAGGACTTAAGGACCAGAAAACTCTATCGGTTAATTCGTCCAGAATTTCAACCTAATCCAAAAAAATAACATACCATATACAAGAACATCCAACGCAACATATATAGCATAACTATCAGGTTTTGATGCGCCAAAGTCGATCACCTTATAGTTCTCGTTACATTGTTATTATCTTCGGATAGTGTGGTTGTTACCATAATTTTTTCTGTACTATTTTAAATTAAGTATTCGAAAAAGGCTAGACACTCGCTGTGGAACATTTAAGGATATTTTGGATATCAAATGCTGGGAATCAGATATGCCATTAAGAAGGTTATGAAGAGTGGGCAACTTAATAAGCGCTGAAGAATTCTTATACTGTGAAAGGCGGATGTTGGGATTCCAGGGCAAACACCGTAATCGAAACAGTAGAAATTGTTTTTGCACATACTCAACTTGTTTAAGTAGAGATCGTGTGGTGGATGGCAGATAGTCGAACAATATTTCATAATAGGTCTCAATGACGATATATACAGCAACAAAGTAGTGTAAGGATTGCGAAACTCTTTGGTTCAGCGTTTGGTAAAGCCCAACGTGCTGTTTGCTTTATTGACGGTATCATCTAAAAGTATTCTGGAGGACAGTTTTCTATCAAACAGGACTCCAAGCTGATTGAAGCTGGTTTATCAATTTAATGAAAGTATCTAGAAGCAATCGCCAGATTATATAGTTTAGTTAATATATAAATTCTCAGCTCCGCATACAACTAAGTACGCCATTAGGGACTGCCTTAACTTTGGTATCGACGTATTATTGTGACCGTACTATTAGTGTAAACAGCATGAGTAGCATGCAAACTAAATGTTATATTATCATTATACGGAAATCGGTTTTTGATAACTGGGTTTATATTGTTAATATTGTTACAAACGTAAACCGATAGAAAAAAGTTCCCTTGCACTTGCAGACTCAACGCTGTTTAACTTCATGGACGGAGGATAATTATTAGCTTTTCTTTTTATGTTAACAAAGCCCTAAAAAGACTTAGAATCCTTCCTTAATTTATTTTTCACCAACAGTAAGTAGTTATCATAGCACAACTTATTCTGTACATTATAGTTCTTCAGCGCATTTATAGATTTTGCACAGTTAACTAATAATGTCGGGCGGTTATGAATTTTGTCTTTTCTTTATTCTTTAAAGACTTTAATTTTTTATTAGACAAGGGAAACATACATATGCTATTATGGTACTTTCTAGGCACCGTCGTAGAAAAACGGTAGCAGATAATTTAAGTTCTCGAAGTTGGTGTGCTTGGAACTGAATTAATGGAACTCACTCCGTATATTTCTTACGTTCTTAGTTTCCGGCTGAAATGACGAATTATTGCCCCAATATGAAAAGTTAAGCTTGACTGTGCTGATCCCAATATTCGGACCTAATTTACATTCGATGTCGTAATTTCCATCGTTCACTGCTGTATCTGATGCAAATATCGATCGATGTAATATACTAAAACAGTATTTGATCTATGTAATAATATAAAAAACAAATTTTTCTGGTTTATGTTATATATTAAGCAGTGCGAGTGGTAATAAACTTGATTAGTAAAATAAAGTAAAGTTATTAGCTTCCCTTGAGTTTTCCACAAGAGTTTCTTATGTCTGTTGTAATTATCTTTACAATTTGTTTTGATTACAAATAATTCACATTCGCATCATTGGTAACCTTGTTGTTTGTACGTTGGCCTCATGATTTTGCATTTAGGAAAAATTACAAATTATGCGTCGTCCAGTGGTTAACTTGTTGTACATTACAACAGGCAAAAGAAAGGAAAAAAGAAACGATGGTTGCGTTCTTAGTTTACTGTTCCTAGTCTCGTTTGGTTCACGATTTATATATGTAGATGTACCTGTTTTGTCATTCCATTTGTAACGCAATGGTACACAAATTGTCGAACCGTGGCTGGGTTGTTATCATTTGATCGTTAAATTGTGTAAGAAGCAAACGAAAGAGAACGATAAGGCTTCACAAATAAATTCTTTGTCGAATTCCAGGAAATTTGAGATTGCTGTACGGTCCCAAGGCAAAGTCTTACCGATATGTACCCTTATGAACTCTTATGGAGGCTAAAATTAAGTTATTTCAGAAATACGCCACAAGTTTGCACAGAAAACACGTGATAAAGCCCTAGGACAAGTTCGAGAAAATTGTATAACAATACAATGTTCGTAATATCAGTAAGATACAGAATTTGTGGGAGTAAGGCCTGCAGTAATGAATAAATTTTCCAGGTGATGGGTAGAAGAAATTCGTTCCATGAGCAAGTATGTTATTTTTTGCTAAGTACAGAGGATGCATTGTTAATGTTATAACTGTGAGAGTGTTACACATAAACGCATATAAAAGTACATATGTGTACGTACGCATAGGGTTTAGGGAAAAAGTGCGCTTGGGTGTGGAGGACATACGTACTACGTATAAAATTAAATGAAGGAACAGTGTGCTACAATTTTTCACAGTAAACATAATTTACACTTTGTTGTTTTGTTAGATATTTTTCGTCCCCTTCTTTTGTCTTTGTAAAAAGTAAAATAAAGCAAAACAAAAAAATGGGAGAATTTTACTTACATTATGGGAATGGATGGTATACTACACATAACTAAACAACATTAGTAGAAAAAAAGGTAAATAAGTTTTAGAAAGAAAGAATTTATACGCATCCGGAGACTAGAAAAATTGTATTTTCGTCAGCTTGTTTGT
This sequence comes from Glossina pallidipes, assembly GCA_000688715.1. Taxonomy (NCBI): domain Eukaryota; kingdom Metazoa; phylum Arthropoda; class Insecta; order Diptera; family Glossinidae; genus Glossina; species Glossina pallidipes. Next base: position 396,325 of record KK499856.1, on the reverse strand, counting down.
ACACAAAGCTTCCAAGCTAATTTCGTATTAAAATATCACTTTGAATGCAAACAAGATTTTTGGGAAAAAATGCACACAGGCGTCTAGAACATAGCAAAAACAGGAACTCTCTGATTTTCTCTTATAAGGCAAAATAGAATTTTATGATTGCATTAAGTCGTACAATTTGCCAAGGCTTTGTACATTTTTTCTTATATATTATGTTTTTTAAAAACCCCAAAATACCAAAGTAGGAATAGTGATCGTTTCCAATTTCAACGAAGATAATTAATTACAAACGGCATACAAATATTATAATGATCGCCTTCATTAAAATCGCCTGCAACACGAATTGTAGAGCGCATTAATCAACATCCCCCGCCATACTAAATCAATGCGATCTCGAAACAGATGTTCGATATAATTATCGTCAATGGGACCAAACAATCCACCCAAGGGTGGAGTCGTATTTATTTCGTTAAAACGTTTAGAACACTAAGGACCGTAAAGTGTAGGAGCTGTTGACCAGCATCAAATTCTCAATCAAGTTAAGTATGTCCGCTGTTTGTCTGCGTAATATCTATGATAAATGTTCTTCTGGCGCGCAAAAATGGAATTATCGACTCAATCTCGATGGAAACACTGGCAGTTTTTGTACGTAGGCTTGTATTGAAAATGAGCCAAATCGGGCGAAAGATGCAATGACAGCGCAACGCAGACTGAAGTACCTCATCGCTTTAGGTTTTTTGCTCATTATTCACAGTTTGCAGAGGGTGCACGAGAACAATTTTTTGTCATACATCTTGCAATAAATAAAAAATCAGTTAAGCGAATGTTATAGAGTATGAAAGTTTTCAATTTTTTAAGATAAATGCAGTGGGTGTAAAAAATCTGGTCGCGGCCGAATGTAATTTTTTTACTTGCTTTTTTGCTCTCCTCTACTGTGGCACTACATAACTTTACATCTAGATTAAGAAAAAATTTCTTCCCGGACAGCAGTATAATAAGGTATTCTCGAATAAATGATTTATTTTAAAATTTTTTTTTTCCAAAAGTCGGTTACTAAATTAGCAGCAATTTACACGGTTTTAGATAAGAGGCCTCAGTCAGTACAACGCAGGGATCACAATTTTTACACTTTAGGGCGCGCAAACGCTACTAAATTACCGGATGAACGTCATAGGTATGGATTAATCTTACTCCTGTGGGCGAGGCCAGATCTCTTCAACACCTCAATGCTTAACGACACTCAATACTTAACGACACAGTAGTTTCAATGTAACCACAGCAACCACGAAACATTCCACAGAGCCCCTAAAACACACCTGCCAAAAAAAAAGCATGAAACAAATTCCTCATATCCTAATGGCTATCCTTGGTATCTTACAATGTTTTTTTGAAGTGAAAATTTGTCTTATAGCACAAGGCTGCACTTATGTTCAAATCTTCCATATAATCGGATGCCTCTTGTCATGGGTTTTCAATGTCCACGCAACAGCATCGATACAGCCAACAGGCCTCAGCTCAGCTCCCGCTTTTTAGCGCCATAATAGTCAATTGATGGCGATCATTTATTACCATCGAACTCCACACTAGTGTCATTTCATAAAAAAAAAATACGGTATTTCTACCGCCGCACTACTTGTGTTTTCTAAGGTTGGGCTTTTGTCGTTTCTTACATGGAATTCCAAGTACACATTCGATTCTTTATAGAAAGGAAAACATGTGTAAATAATACCAAGGTTTTGCCTTATGTAGAAAAATACACATGCCAATAATAAAAAGGAAAACACCTGTTATTATGAAAGAAAGAGGGGAGAAACAAAAATTTTTCCTTCTTTGCCTTTTTTATGTCAGATAAATCGTTTTTTCCTTTTCTATAAACAAAACAAGAATAATTTGTTTTTTCAAATAAAAAGAAAGGAAATTTGTCTTTCTATATAAAACCTGTCCGCCTGAGTGGTCGAGTAGGCAAAGAGTCTCGACCAACAACTCAACGGTCGTCGCTTTATATCTCAAGTGCAGCTTAGAGTTTCCAATAAAGCTAGTGTTTTATTCTTTGTCTAAATTAATAATAATAATAATAATAATTATAATAATAATAATAACAACAGTGTGCATAACTTTTCAAAAAACTTGGGCTATAATTGCTAGTGAAAAATGACACCAACGAATTAATCAACAATTTTATGAACTCGTTTTTTTAATTGAAAAGAAGAAAATGTTTAAAGCCTTCTGATTTTTGGGTCGTGTTCCGAGCGAGTAGCATCTATAATATCTAACAATCATATGTCTCCCGATGGCGGCGATGCTTAATCCCATTACCGTCGAATGAAACGACTTTGAAAAATATTGAATAATACTGACAACGTTAAGATTACACATAGAAGAGGTTAGAGTTGCTGGGAGAAGTTAAGTGTTACGTCTTCCATCTGATAAGGCAATCTGTTAAAGCAGTGGGTTTCAGTAGCCAGACGACTGAGGACGTTTCTGATATGGGGGCTAAATGTATTTCAAAATTAGGAAGCAACGATTGCAGTGTTCACGGTAATTTCTTCGTCTCCTTCGAGACATGCGAAGATGTTGAGGACAAACGGATGAGTACATTTTTTGGTCTTTTCTTTTACGAGTACCTGGAAAGCTTTAGTATGGCTGGATTAAGAGAGCTTAAATACGTCGAATCGCAGGTAATCAATGGAAAGCTTACATTTCTCTACAATCCGAATGGACATACTACGAGTAACGTTTTGTATTTAACTTTCACCAAACCAACTCTTTTCTCGTTTCATTGGCAAAAAGCCAATTCTCTCGTTTTTCAAAGTTTCAGAAAATTTCATATCACTCAAACTTCGACTAACGTTGGTCTAATATTAACAACTCAAAAAATTTTTCAATTTCAGATCGAAACCGCTAGGAACAATTTTTCTGATGTTCATTATTTCTCACCCAAACCGTTGTGGAATTCTTCCATGTCAGTAACGTTCCATAAATATCAAGCCACAACGAAAAGAATTGGTAAATATTCCAATCCTGTCAACTTTGTTGCGTATAAGAAAACACTGAAGGAATTTCCGTAGTTAGAAAAGCAAAACATACAGCTACAGAAAGCTATCGTGATCAACCAGATCTATGTCAGTGATAATTCGCATTCTTTGTGGCATTGGGAGAAATCAATGGCCATCGACAAATAAGTCCCAAAACATACGGCTTTGTTACATGGAATGCGCATGACTGTAAAGGATGATTGAACATGCTAAACAGTTTTATTTCAAATGTACCATGTACTAGTCTAAGTAAACGCACCCTTCTCCTTGCAATGGAATTGAATAGGATATGCTCAAGGCACTCTCTGAGAGAAGTTTTTTTTTGGCATGGATTCTTGCATGGAACTAATCATTGCTCGTTAAACAACACCATTCCTTGTGAGCTGCGTTGCATTAAGGTTGTGCTCTCTTCTAAAGCAGGTGAAGACCTAGATGATTTAAGGAACTTTAGACCTATCTCGCTAACGTCATTGTCATAAAGGTACTTAGTTCGCGTTCCTATGCTTATCAAAAATGCAAATATGGGAATTTATGTATCAATGAACAGTACTTTTATTAGCGAGCCAGAAATAAAGGTTAAGGGATTTTCCTGGTCTCCCTGGATATCAGCAAAGCCTATACCTGTGTTAATTTAATGATGTTTGAATGAAGGTAGAACTCTTTTAAATTTATCAAATTCTCTTCAAATGCGTCTGTATGCCTTAAATTTTTTTTATTTAGTTAAGCGGGTCTTGGTAGTGAGCGCAGACAAAGTTGAAGTAAATGGCAATTGTTTGAGCCCCATTTTCTTTAATCGATGTAGGCCTAACTTGCGTGAGCTTTAAGATGATAAAACTCATCTCTTTCATCATTTGCAGATGCTGTGAATAATCTCTCGGTAAAAACAAACTTTTTATGATGCATGCGCTAATGGCAATTTATAGTTGAACACAAGCAACGGAAATACAATTTATAATAAATATTAAAGGCTCTAAACGAGAAATTAGTTTCTACAGTGAGGTGAAATTTGTTGAATTTGTGGCCAGAATACTTAGTCGCAGCATAATCTTTCGAGAAGTTTATGAGAAAGCCTTTAAAGACTGTCAGTCTAGATGTGAAATCATCAAACAACAACTAGAATGAGCTCCGAACAACGCCCTGCCAGTGTACAGAGCATTTGTCCGATCTACGATCGAATTTGCACATATAACGTCATGCAATTTACCGAAACATGTAGGGAAAGAAACACAGGCTTTCGAAAACAGAATACTAAAACGTGGTAAGGGGCTGATACACTCAACTCCTCAACATATCCTCAATATTATTTCTGGTAAGTGACATATTTCTAAAAGGACTCTCTCTCGTACCACTAAAGACTTAACTAAGATTAACATAATGAACACTTACTTTGTCCATACAGTTGCATTTCTGAGAAATGAAGTCTCGTATAGCTACAATTTTGTTATTTCTCTATTTATTAGCGGAATTTATTTAATATTTATTTATTAACAAACAATTTAACAAACCATTAGCCAAATGTAAGCTACAAAATAACTTATATGATATATGTTGATAAGTGAACTAGTGCTTTCTTATGTCAGCAGTCACAAAACAAGACAAAAAATTAAATACAGAGAAAAATAGTTCGAAGCAAATTACGTAGGAAGGTCGAAAATTTTTAGCTGTTAGTTATGCAACGTAATGCTTTAACTGCTTAAATGAATGAACTTTTGATTTGAATTTTAAAAAATTGTTCTTTATAGGAAGGCATACATACATGATTACATAAAAAATAATATTAAAAATGCAGGTGATAACATCGACTATTTATTTTGATAAAAGTGATGTGCAGACTTTCGCCAACAGTATTTAACAGCAGTTTTATATTTCTGTAGTAATTGCTACCAAGTTAACCTTGCAGAAGGTCGGGTTGTTAATGCCGCGCGTAGAGAAATAATTGATACTGGGAAGGCGTTTGTGAAAAGAAAAAAAAAGTAAGGAAGATGGAGTTTTCTCCAAAAATTTCATTCTGCTTGTTAAATTAAAAGAAGCATGCAATAATATGTAGTTACTGTAAAAGTAATAATAAAAAAAAAAAAGGAATGCATGTAGATGTGTCGAGGAATGTTGTGTGGACATAACAAGGATAAATTTGAGCAAAGCAGAGAAACTGCAAATAAACCGTAAATAAAAGCAAATACTACAATAATATCTTGCGACACCATTTTCGCCATCGATCGAATCGAAAACGATTTCTTTTTGAGAACAGCATACTAACAGTGAAGTTAAGATATGAATGAAAATGTGCTTTGTGATTTTGTTGACGTTTCACTATCATCCAAACGGCGATAGACAAATGTACGCTTGAAACGGAATATTGATATAAATAAACAGATTTTCATTCATATAAAAATGTCAGCTAAACACTAAGAAGATTCTTAAAGTTATATACAATTAACAACAACAAAATGAAGCATTTTTTAACAAATTTATCTATTACACATATTTGTATGAGAATGTGTGCAGGAATCGGTCAGGGCAATAATAAAAAATGCTTTGCCTTCCACAAATTTGTTAAGTGCTGAGAATGTCATCAACATCGTCGTATTTATTTTATGTACATTAAATGTATATATATAATTTGTTTAGTAAATAATATAATTTATGTAACTATACGCGCATGCTTACAAATTATTTAATTCGTTTCCTTTTAATTAATGTAGAGACATTGATATTGTTCCTCCTATCGAAAAGTGATGTGAATTAAAAGGAAAAGAAAATAATAATAAAAATGTGCTAAGGTCATTTTATATAGTGGGAGAGGAAAGCGGGCCAAAAGGTCTTCGGACCCATCTTTGGCGTCGCAATTGGCAAATCATGGGCCGAAGAAGATCATAGATAGGATAGGGTACAGAATTGCCCAGGACTTATGATCTGCCCATTCAGTAAGTAGGCCTCATCCGTTCGTTTAATCCTATAAAGGTAAAGCAGGTACAATTCTTTTATATGTCACCATCTGCGGATTGACCGTGGGGCAAAAATTTCTAAGACCCCTTATCTCCCCTAGTAGCTAGCTTAGCTATGAGACGTGCCACCATCTCTACAACTTCCTCTTCACCTCCTCCTCAAGAGCCGCTTAATAGTAGCCCTAAAAATATTAAAATTTTTAGCTCGATACTTAGACAGACAGAGAGGATTTTTACAGACATCATGGCTGTTACCAATTATTGTAGATGAAGAGAAATGGTCATGTATTTATATCATTTATTAGTATAAACATTTTAATTATATTTATGAATGGAATACAGCAAAGCAGGTGAGATTTTTGTTGTGATACAAAGCAATCTCGCACTTGATCCACTCAGTCCGTGAAAATTCTTTACAACTGGAAAGATTGCATCCATTTTTGGGACTGCACGTTTCTTCATCATGACCTTCATTATCCGTCCGTATATCTTTTGACGGGACGTGCTTCGCGAGGCCTCAGTGTTTTTTGGCTTCTATCTCCCTTTCTGCCTCATCTTCTTCATCATATGTTTTACAAGAGCACAATGTCTGTGCAAGTTCTGATCTATAATCATCTAATATACCACTTACGACTTATTACTCCGATCCTCTATCGCCCCAAAAGCTGTTATAAGCATATGCAGAGAGTGAACACAAAATAAACAAATTGAAACCGCATTTGTGGGGATTTTTGGGCATGTATTGCTTCATAAAATGTGCTACCTTACGCATTTGCTCATCTAGAAAGAGCCTCTGTTCAAAGGGTGCTGAACTTATAAACAATTCATTCCAGTGTCCCGCAACATTTTATGAAGACGGTCACGGGTTGGGCGCCTAAGAAGTTTGTGATGTGCATTATCATCGAAATGAATTACGGATCTTTTTGTTCTCAAATCTCTCACACGGACATCAATAAACGTATATATTCTTCAGCGTATTTCAATTGCGCAAGTTACCTACTTCGTTACCTCCAAACTGTAATACCAAAAGTAGCTAAGGAAGCATCTCTCTCTAATTGTGCTATCAGATCTTGTACGTTTGAAGCATTTCCCTTTTCAAGGCAGGGAAGACGTAATGAATGCGTACTTGGCTTTCCCTTTCTTTGGAACTTTTTAAAAAATCGACAAGTTTTCAAGAAAACTCAAATCATCAAGTACAGGATATTCCTAACACTACTTACATGACAAATGAATACCATTGACATTTGGCATCATACAATATTTACCGAAAATGTGGAACATGTTCAATAAAATTCTCAAATGCAACATCAGATACACGTAACTTACATAACAACAGACGAGAAGTATTTGTTTTCAGTTAGATAAATCCCTCCTTTACAGTAAACTCGAAAATCGAAAATATCTCTCCAAGGAACATACTGAACTATGTTACCCACAGCGTTTAAATGTCAAACAAGTAAGAAAATTATATTACGTCGTGATCGAATCTTTCATACGTTATCCTATAAAACACAAAAAAAAGTGGAAGGACTAAATTTCCATGCTCTATAATATGGAGTGGACGTGGCTGAGTTTTTCTATTTTCAAAATAATAGTTTTTGTTGCATAGGCGCGCGGGCGTTGTACGCGTATCTTTGGAAAACTTTTAGTCACTTCTACATGTTTGTGCGAATTTGTAGGTTATATCTTCATTTTCGATAACGGGAGAATGTTTACTCTAAATACTTCGCAGTTGCGCAGACAGACTGATGCACAGACAAACACGCGGATCTGTTTAGGTGCATTCCAAATTTGAAAGTGGCCAGTTACCAGAGTTTTCGAAGCTTGCGCATGCGTGCTTTAAAGACATTGAAGTAAAAATTAAATTTTGATGCACTATAATATCGGGTAGGCATAATAAATTATTTCCATTTTTATAGCATCGGCCATAGCAGATGCTTTCAAATTTTTGTACGTTTATCTGCTGTAGTTTATGCGTAATGAGCCAAAACTAACCTGCGTGCAAGAACTTCCCATGTGTTTGCAAATGTGAACAGACGCACATGCTTAAATCGATTTTGAATTTGATGCTTATGGAGAATATATATAGTGTGCGGGGGCTCTGATGCTTCCTTCTGGGGGTTGCAAAAGTTTCGACAAAACGAATGTACCTCTTATCCTTCGATGATGGATAAAAAGATATAACTTACCCGTGAAGTTTCTTCTTTCACATATGATGTATTGCCTATGGTTATCAATTTATCTTCGGAAATGCATTAATGTTACAATTTTGTCCCTGAAATATACACACTATAAAGCAATACGGGTACTACAACGGGTAAGTGATGAATTTGAAGAAAACATGAATTAGAAACAAATTATCACCATTTGCTGTAAAAAAATCTTACTTTTGACTTCAAAACCCTATCGGAAAACTTCCATAAATCCTGAGAGGTCAAATTACCTTACAGACTCATGAGAAAGTCTGACATATTTAAAAGTGTTTCTTGCTACACCAACTGATATTTGTACAATTTGTAATATTAGAAAATCTGTTGAACGCTTCATATTCACTTGTGACAAATGGGATAATTTGAGATGGTGCTGCAACCTTGTCAGATTACAAAACGGCCTCTTTGCAAAAAATGAGCTTTAAAGCAAAAAATGAGGCTCGTGTTGGGGAACTAATGTCTCTTATTAAAAAAAAAAAAATTTGTCCTTTTAAGTTATGATAACTTTTTCCTATTCTTCTCCTTCAACCTTTATATAATTTTTTCCTTTAATTTTGTCCCTAAAATAAACTGATTTCAGCCATCAAAATCACTATGTAGCTCGAGGGAAAAGCAGCAAACTATTAATTTATTTAGAGCGTACCATTTCTGCTTTTAAGATATGAGTTTTCTTTAAGGTAATATTATTTGCCGTATAACCGTGACATCCGCTCAGGAATAACGGCGCTATCATTTTTCATCGAACAAATAGTACAGGTTCACATAAGACGTCAATGCAAAGCAAGGCATAATCGAGAAAGTCTATTTATCGCATTCCTAGACACCAGCAAAAGACTCTGTGTTCAAAGTAAAACAGCTAACGCTGTGGCGAAAAGATTAGGTGCATCTTTTTTGGAATTGGATTCACTGGCTCCGTCCATTTTGCACATAACGCTAACGATTATTAGGAATAGTATTTGTTTCTTTTGATAGTTGCATATATAGATTCATAGATTCTAGGTGAACGTGTAACTGATGTTGAGTTAATTGAATAGACTTAAGCCATGCTTTTTTATTCTTGTTAACAACGGCGAGGGCCATCCTTATTTTAGTTTTTATAATAATAATTAGCCCCTGGCTTGCCTTCAATAAGAGCTGTATATATATATATTAGAATGTTTTAATATCAAATAAAGGGATTACATAGAAATATTCCTTAAAAAAGTTTTGGTTTGATAATCAAACGATTTTCTTTATTATCAAATAAAATTTGTCAAGTAGTCTTAAATTTATTGCTCTTTGAAATTTTTGAAATGACTTACATTTATATATACGCCTTAATAAATGTAATTTACTGCATATGAAATACGGAATATTTGTATGACCTCTTACTCACGTTCTTCCTTCCTCCCTCTTTTGTGATTGCCATAAAGCTAAAGGAAATTTTTTAAATCTCCAACGAAAAATAGAATGTCGCCAGAAATCAGAATTTTGTAGTGTATTTTTATGACAAAACACGGAACGGATGTCATTCTCTTTACACTTGGAAGCCAACAAGTAATTTACAGTAGTCAAAATTATTCTATTAAAAGACTGGCATATGCTCCTTTCTTGCGTAAGCAGCTACAATACAAGAGAAAGCGGATGTATTAACTTTGTTATCATCTTCGTAACACGTAAAACAATGCGCATCTGGCAAAGTTATTTGCTAAGCTGCCTGGCTCTGTCTTCCGTGCTTACTTAAGTTCGAAAAATTGTAGAGAACCTCGAGATATGTCTTCTTAATTTATAAAACAGCTCTGAAAGTTTGAGAGTTCTTTCCGCGCACTTTACCCAGTGATTTCATCTTAAGGTCATTGCCATAGCATATGCGATCTGGTTCTATTGAACTCGTTGGCAAGTGTCTACAGAAAGCTTCAATCCGAACATCTGAAATATCTACCCGTCCGTAAGAAATCCCGCCGTTTGCGCTCTTTTCGTCGTTTTTCCATTCCGTTTCCCTATGTTCTTCTATCTGTTCCTCTATACGTCTGTCTCTGTCTATTTTCTTCACCCATACGTTGACTCTCGCAACACCAGTGGAACATTTATTGCTGGCTAGAATTTTCCAACGTAAATAGTTATTCCCCTGCAATAACTGGGTATGTTGGACAGCCATAAGAAGAGCGTTAAAATTCCGCTCAGAGTCTTCATAAACGCTTTACGAGTACCCCCATAGAAACTACTTCAAAAAATTTGCACACCGTATGTCTTCCTGATGGTTATAATTATTGCAATACAACAGGGTATTTCAAATTGACCCTTGAACCTTCCATTTTGAGGCCAAGTATTGTTAAGCGTATGCTTGTGAAAGAGCAAAAGACATTATTCATATTATTTCTTCCAAAAAAAAAAGATAATTTTATGTAATGGATTTTCTTTGCTTTCACATCTTCTTCTTTTGTCGTCTTTTATGTCATTTGCTGCTTATTGCTTATTTATAATACTTAATGTAAGACCGCATGGTTTGTTAGCTATAAGTTGTGCAGAAAGACATTGTCCCATACACATTGCCTTAAAAAATATTCAACCTTTTCACGCTACTGAGAATAGCTTTACCAGAAATGGGCTTATGCGAATGTTGAATCCAAATGTCTATGAATCTACACTCAAACCGTTTTCAATGATATGAATAAGTTGAACGTTGGAAATAGCGTACAATGTCGAGCAGCAACATTTGAGGAGTACAGTGACTCATCCAATAGGTATTGGGCAAGATCTATATGCCTTCCTTCAAGAAAAGTTAGTACTCACGACTTGCTATGTAGGGAGACACTTACCATACACCCTTTGAACGAATTCGGCTACGAAACGCGATTGTAAACATCGAAAAGCGAAACTGAGTAAAACTTCTATACGAGACTCATGTAGACTGATGCAGTGATGACCGCATAAACCGTCTTTATCCACGAAGTTGTAAAAATTTATTGGTTTGTAGAAATTGGGAAACTTTTTAAATAAACGATTTCCAAACTTGCGAAGGATTTTTAAAACTTTCATTAGCTGAAAAATATCAAAGTTTGGTACGTTAACTAATTCTAACTCTATGATCAGGCTCAATACTTATTTGAGCACCTAACGCAACGAGTTTACATTCCGACTTGACTTAATATACTCATGATGCTCGTATACTCATTATTCAGAGCATCAGCAACTGGTAATGCTTGTTAATATCAGTATCTTAGATGCCCTTTGCAAACTACGTACAATACCGCTTCCGTTTCCCATGTTTCCCGTTCTCACGCTTTCAACGTTTTGTCTTTTTTCGATTTTCTCGCTTTCTTTTTCTTCTTCGTATCTCTTTCTTAACAATGTATGCAACAACTCGTTACATTTGCAGTTCATTCTCAATTCACTTTTATTTGGATTTGTTTGCCAGCCAAGCCAAAAACGAAGCAAGCCAAGAAAGAAATTATGTTCACTTATTTTTTTTACGTCTTTCTCTTCTTCAGTCATCACTTTATCATCTCTTTTTCCGTTCTTCATAAATTTAATTTTTGTCAATTTGTATTATTGTTACTGTTGTTATTTCCTTGTATAAAAGAAAAATTGCGGAAAACGCATTGAAAAATATGAAAAAAGACGAAAAATGTCGTCAGGGACCCAGACATTGCTGATTACATGGCAAACATTAGAAGGTTGACAAAAGGCCAAATGCTTTCAAACCAAATTTTCTCGAGTTGTCTGTCTTACAGCCGTAATGAGAATGTTATTCTTTATGCCATTATACGCAGAGAACAAGACGAAGCGTCTGCCTTACAAACAATTCATTTATTTACTTTTGCTTCAACATAGTTTTTATTTTACTTATTTATATATGTTTGCTTAACTTAAAAAAAAAAAAAACAAGACGGGCAAAGAAAAGAGAAGACCGAGAGAACAAATATTGTGGTGCGTAAGACTTTGATTAGTTCAGACATGATTTATTATTTAAATGCAAATCAAAAGAGAATTATTTCTTCTCTCTTTCTTTATTCCAACATTTTTCTTAACAATTAAGAAATTTGTGGTTTGTTTGATAACTCAAAACAAAAAAAGACTCAAACCTATCACTACACTATTTCCTATGAAAGATATGGAATAAGGTGGGGAAAGATACGACCGCAAAGTGCTCTTCTTCGAGTTTTTTATTTAAACAATTAAAATTAGGTCGAAAAATATACAAAAGCCCAGTAAAAATGTTAAAGTTGAACAAGGTCGACATTTCAATATCCGATCCCATATACTAGCTTTCACGCTTGTACAATTCTGCATTGCTTTTCGTCAAAAAATAGGGGAAACTATATGTTGTTTTCACTTAGAGGCGTACTTTTCGTGGGAATACTCTAACGGGATGAGACCAATTCATGAGTTGACGCGGTTCAAATTTATCAAAAGTAAGGTGTACATTTTTGTATCAAAGGACAGACATCTTACTATTGTTGTTATTGCACTATAGAGGAAAAATATAAGCAATTAATCATACAAATCCTTTGTGAACTAAAATAACCTCCTCAAAATTTCCCTTAAACTTCGTGCAAACTTACGATCCTTAGCACCTAACGTGCCACGAGTGACATCGCCCTATCGAGTCTGCTATTTTTATCATATAGTCTACTTTACTTTTATTCTCTATCAATAGATGTGTGGAATTCGAGCTCGGTCAGTGCAAAGGAGAGATCATACGTCAGCCTTATAATAGATTACCACTCGCAACATTTCCGCTCTTTCGTAGGACACATACACATACATATGCTTCGTCACATCTCACACTAGGGAATTCTCCTTGTGCTACATTATCTCAAAATCATTTGAAAATAAAATAAAATAAGAAAATAAATAAAAGTTGGGAACGATAACTTCCCGCAAAAAGATGATAGTCACGTGTCAGACATGATAACACTAAGGCATCTACGATCAAGCTAAGCGCCAGTTTCACTAAGGTTCACGTAAGCAACTTCATGTTCAAATTGAACGTTTTTTTACTCAACTCAGCAAACCATCTATTGGTGATTTGGTGAATCGTAGAAGAAGAAGAAGAATATATATATAAGTGATCATCTCACAAAGCTACTACTTCATACAATGCTACTATAATAGTTATCGCTCAATTTCTGGGAATTGCATAATACAGATTTGCTATTGCATCACAACCAATGCTTTTAATTGAAGAAGAGTTGCTTGGAAGTGTATTGAAGAAACAAAACGAAATGCTCGTTTTAAGAGGACACTGACAATCTTGGTACATAGCAGTTTGTGGATGCATTTGCGAAGAAGTGCGCAAGCAAGATGTCTTTATTGATCAACGTAATGTCGCGATAAACCTTTCGAAACGACATTCATTAACTTTAATATCTTATAGTGAGAACAGTGGAGTCCCTCGATGTAGCCAGAAACTTTGGTCTCTAGCTCTTCGTTATTGAGAAAGTATTTTAACGATTTTAAAAATTTAAAAAAAAATTTATGAAATTTAGTATTTAAATGTTTCAGCTCAGTTATAACAGTTCAGCTTCAGTTATCTTGGCAGCACCAAAGGAGACCGCAAAACCTTTCACTGAGAACATTATTACTATAATCAAGGGAGCAGACTTCCCCAGAGTATAGTCTGGATCTTTTTTGGAATTGAATGGACTGACAATTTGCAACACGCGTCGTTTATTATCGATAGCTGCCGAACAAGTACTAAGGATGGTACGGTCTCCAAACTTGAAATTTAAGTTTTGTAAGCATTTCCGTGTTTTCGACCGTGGGAGTGTGTTCAGGCAACAACCGTTATGTAGACGTCGTAGACGACTGATCTGTATTTGGAATATTTATTAAAATCATCAAAACCATGCACATAAAACCACACATGGAAGTTTCATTAAGCAGGCATAAGCAGAACATGATTTTTTCTTTGTGAAACGCCTTCATATTGTAATTGAATATCTACAGCTTACGTGAATTGAAGATTTCTCAGCAGAGCTAAAGATTTAGTGTTAAGTCCGCCATTACCAACAAAAGCTCATCCACTTACCCTATTTTGATAAGAAATAAATTTTGGAGAAATCAACTAAAATAATCCGAAAATGTGGAACCACAAATTTTCGTCTTCAAGCGAACCATTAATACCCAGCAGAGCCAATCATTTGCAGGCCCCAATTCGACTCCAATGGGTCTAACTAATCAAACAATCGTTTGCTAAATATGATGGACATTCGAAATCGATGAGCTAATAACTTAAATTTCTGAGGAGTAAGCAAACAGAAGATATTTTTCTTATCTAATTTGGAACAAGTGTAATGTTATTGAGTTCGCTGCAAATCAACTGTTCTTCAGTTTGATGAGTTCATTCGTTTCTTGTTTTTATTTTATATTATAATTTTTTTGTTTTAAATTCTTTCGCACCGAATACGATTAACGAAATTTATATTGTCCCACTTGTCTCTCTAATTGGGAAAGTTTTTCAGTTTTATTTTTCCCAGTTTCGCTCTTGCACTTTGACAACAATCGACCAACGAACCACATTTCAAAATTTTGTTTGTTACTCATTTTGATTTGCTTGATATGTTGTTACCAGAATGAAACAAATGCAGAGACGTGTGCATTCAGAGAATTGCTCGTATACAGAACCACAAAAACGAAAACAATTTATGGTTTACCTCTATATTTACACAGTTAAACGTATACATACAACGAAAGCTTCAAGCCCGGCATTGATAGAGAAACCCGATCGTATCTTTAAAACTGAAATGTGTGTACATTTTAATGCAGACGAGCATTTGTGTGCGTATGGATTTTTTTTTTCTTTTCAATAATTCAAGTTGCTTTTGCTTTGTTAGTTAGGTTGACTGGATGGTTGGTTGACTAGGTTGGGTGGTTAGATGGCTGGTTTTACTGTGAAACGATATCAACTAACTGATGGACAACCGCGGCAACAGTAAGAGCAGCAGCAGCGATATTTGGTTCTTTAGTTCAGTTAATGTTGTACCAGCTGTTATGCGTATTTTTGGTAGAAATTTTCACGTCAAATGGATTACCCAGCAAACCGTCAGTCGTTTCTACCGCAATCAAATGCCTGGTATAAGTTCGTTCACAGGCGGAGACATAAATGCATATAACTGTCTGAGTAACTGTTTCTCCTCTCAACTTGCGCCAGATTCTGCACGTCAGACTATCGTTTTCCATACGCATATATATATATATATATACCATATATATATATATATATATATCCATTACACATACTAATGTAGAATTTCATTTTGGTCTGGTCGGTCGGTCATTCCTTCATTCATTTATTCATTCATTCATTCATTTGTTCACTCATTCATTCCTTCGTTCTGTCATGTGTTCATTTAACTAAGAGTGGTAGCATGCCATAATGTCATGAGAATGTTTTTGGTGCAACGACTAGCATTTATAAGAACATTTATGCACATTGCATTGTCATATAATGGCGAACAACAAGAACAATAACAATAACAACAATGGCAACAGAAACGCTATCAACGACAGTAGTTTGTTTCTCTCTCTGTTTATTTGTTGTCTGCTATAATTGGTTTCAATAACATGACACAAAAGGACGGCGATTGCTATTGTCATTATTATTGTTTTTGTTATTATTGTCGCTACTGGTCGCTTAGCTCATTGGGTTGGCTTGATGGCTGTTTTACCGTTGCTTGGTTAGCAGATTTCATACAATTTTTTTTTTTCATAAAAATTCTTTCTTGTCGTTTATGTGAAAAAAAATTAAGTAAATGTGTACTAACATCATAGTGTAGTCGTCGTAATAATGTTTCTTTGACTGCAAAGTTATTCATTTTCTATCTACAACAATATGAACGTATTTGGGATCATCTGATTTTCTTGTTTTTATAGTCGATATCTTAGAACTGGTTGTTCGAATAACACTAATGAACTTTAACGTACTTTAGTATAGTCACTGGTTGCATTTTGTTGCTTCGTTAATAGGAGAATCATGCGCAGTCGAAAATAGGGACAGAAATTGCAAAATACAGGGAAAATGCTTATTTTACATTAAGTTGCTAATGCAATCTAATGATGCGATTGTCCTTTAAGCAGCTGCGACGCTAAATTCATTAGACATTTATTTGAAACGCTAAAACAACAGTCGTTAATATTCGACATTATTTCGGTTGACTTTTCAAAAGAAAGCACATATTACGTCTTAAAGCACACAGTTGTTACTTTGTTAAATCCGCCACAATCGATATGACATTACGTTCGTTAAATGTTTGCAACGAATTCGCATCGGCGTACTTGGCTTCAGCGCCGCTAAAATACCCGATTTATTGAAATGAAAATTCTAGCCTAAACAGATCTTTTCGGTGTGAAAGAAATGCGCATAGAGATTTGAAAACGAGCGTGCAAGCTACGGGTATTAGTATGGTGCTTTACGAGGTAGTACATTTCGGGAGATATCTTGAAACTTCGTGGAACCCGTCCGTTTTTGTTTTGATAGAATATTTAATGCCTCAGGCGGATGTAATGGCGTCTTTTTAATCAGTATTCTCGGCTGAGCGAAATAAAAAAACTTTTTACTGAGACACCGCAGAAGCTTTCGTGATGGTTACTGACAGAACGCATGTTGAAAGAGTTCCACGGCATCCCCAGTACTCCTCGTATGTTATCACTTCTCCCCTTTCATATGATTTTAGAATTTTTATATGTAAAGCGCCGCCAAGAAAGAGATCGTCAACAATAAAGGTTTTTTTTATAATATTTATCCAAATTTTGAAATGATTTCATTTCGAAATCAGTGCCGAAAATACATTCATTCATTTCTGAAACTATAAACTTTTTCATTTCATCATCTACGATATGCATTTTTTCAACTAATAAAACAGCGCATTTTATGCCATGATTAAATCAATTGATAATCTCACTTTAGTCAAAAACAACTAAATTACGACATTGTTATGTTTGGACTCAGCAAATGAAAACAGAGAAAAGGCAATTAAAAATGCTGCCAGGTTTTTAAACTTTTAAAATTCAATTTTTGTTCAAAAGGTTTCACATTTTTGAAGGCTACCCGTTTTAGGAAATTTCCTGTCTCTTCCTTTCTCATTGGAGTTTTTGTAAAAAATCGTTATCCATATATAACCAAATAACAAAAGATTCCTTAACGTAAACGTTCTCGTTACAGCCGTAGAGGAGTAGTATATGTGTGTGTATGTGTTTAAATTTTTAATGACAAAGTAATACTGTTTCTAGTGCTCGACGAAACAAGGCGCACACAAGACAGGCGCAAAGCAACTACAAGATGAAGCCCGACTAAAACATCAAATTAACAACGAAACGAAAAATCCTTTAGGCTTTAATGTTGGCATAAACGTTAATATTGTTGTTGTTAAGATTATTATTATTGTAGTTGTTCATGATGTCGTTGTTGTTGCTATTGTTGGATGTGTGATAATGGCGTTGATTATTATCAACCATGATGAAATTTCTCGTGTACTGTCGCTACTGCTTTCGATGGGAATGGTATGTAACCGTTTGCAAAATACTTACCAACAGTCGCCCACACAAATGCAGGCAAACATCAATTTGTAGCTAATGTGGCTTTTATGGCACCTATTGCTACTTGTGACAACGAAAACTGTAAGCCTCTGGCATTTAAGGGAATTTTCTGATAAATCTTTGAACTTTTCCAATGTCTTTTCAAAGAATTTTTTGTGTTTTGACATCAATTTGTTGCAGGGATTTTACATTTGGTTTGCGTATTCTATAGCAGTTACTAAAGGCGTAGTTAATTTTTTTAAATGGAGTCGGCCTGATAGTTAAATTATTTAAAATCTGAGCTAAAATGATAAAACGTCATTAATCACAAAACTGTGGGAGCCGGGAAGCAAATTTAAAAAATGAAAAAGTAAAACGAAGAGATTGACTTGCAAAATTCACTTTTACCAGGTACGTGAATGCTTTACAAGATATGAATATCAACGATAAGGGTAAGATTAGTAACATAATGTAGTTGGTGTATTTTTGTGTTCAGTTTGCAGGACGCAATCTTTGAAGTATTGCGATGATATTTGATACACCGCCGTGTTTTAGCTCAAAGACGCTAGCTGTTGAAAATGGTTCAGAGTGGACCACCTTTTCTTGCTATTTCTAAAATTTTCGTTACAAAAATCGAATAGTACTCGGTATTTTGCATTGCTGTGAAAAATTTGGATCGGATTAGGCAATTTTTTAAATCCCCTTACATGTAAACTCTTCTACGAAAACTGATTCCTTCTGTGGTAAAAC
This sequence comes from Glossina pallidipes, assembly GCA_000688715.1. Classification (NCBI taxonomy): domain Eukaryota; kingdom Metazoa; phylum Arthropoda; class Insecta; order Diptera; family Glossinidae; genus Glossina; species Glossina pallidipes. The sequence goes on along the minus strand of KK499856.1, from coordinate 377,899 downwards.
GACCTAACTTTCAATATTTCATGTTGAAAATTGGTTCACAGTAGCGATTTGACCTACGTATTAATTGGACGAAATTTGATCCACATTGATCTATTTCTCGGACGCCTTTCCATATAACGGCTCTCATAAATTTTAAGTCTTCTAGTAAAAATTTAAAATAATATTTTATTATGAAAACTGCCCAATAATAGCGAATTAACCAAAAAATTTGCTGCAGAGAGCTTGGATCACAAAGCTCTATTATTTATGAAAAGAGGTTCTTTATATTGCAAGACAAGTTCTTCATTTTGTGTGACTAAAGCAGGGAAAAATTAATAAAATCTTTACCAAGTAATGTAGTACTAAATTTGGATTATGTCAATTGTGGTTTTGGGCATTCTCCAGTGTAGGGGCTTTCACCAAACGTGTTTTTTCACACAAAAATTTATACAAATTAATATGTCCCAGTATTTCATATCTTGTGACGAAAATACATCAAAAACTTTGCAAGGCGAAGCGGTCGACTTTGTTCGACTCTAATGTTCTTACTGGTTTAGTCTGTTTTTATTAGATTGAACCCGGCCGGTGCTGCATTATCTTGTGTTAAAGCCTGTACCTTATAGTTTTTTGGTTATTGACTCTCTACTCGGCCTTTCAAAATATTTCTCAACAGGAATTTGGGCAAACATTGCATCTGCGTATAATTCCACACGAAAGCTCCCATGGTGCCGTTCCCAATCGCGTTAGTGTGGTAAACATCAGGGATTTATTAAGTGAAAGCTGCAAGTTCTTAATGACGGTTAAAAAAGCTGTTGGAAGATATCTTCGCCAAAAAGAAATTGTAACTATATTTTGTATGTGAAAGCGAAGTGGAGATCTTCAAAGCATGCGCCATATACGGTCGCCATAATCTCTTAATTCAATTTCAGCATTAAACCGTCAACTGAGATTATGAATAGATCCAATTTTCATTATCATTTTATAAATGTTTTTAAGGAAGTGCATACAGAAACATCACCTGCTAATAGAAGAAGAAATTAATTTTCAATTTTCTCTTTAAATCATTGGTAATAGTTGCATTAATAATCTTTTATGAGGAAAATTTAAGAAAACTTTGAATTCTTCGTGTGAAATTCAAGGAATCGTAATGCTTGTCGGAAAACAAACTTGGCTTAAATTGCAACTGTTTTTTTTTTTTGTAGAAAATTTAAGAATTCCGTAATTCAAATTTTGATATTATTCCTGTTAATTTATTTTTCAAGGGCCAGTTTGTTGAAAAAGTCCTGAGATAATGAAGAATTATCTCAACTTTTTCATGCTTATTCTTAAGTTAGTCATAATTTTGCTGAACCAAGCCAAGTTAAACTAGCCTTAATGCTTGCGGACAGTTTTCTAAAGAAATTACAAAAATTTCAAATAAGTTTTATGTTTAACAAGTTGACCGTCAACGTCATATAATGTAAAATCGTGCCAAAAGTACGAATAATGATAAAAAAAGAAGGAAAAAATATGCCAGTTAGGTAGAAAAATAAGAAAAATCGACAAATTTTCAAATATTAGAAGAGATAGAAATACAAATATATATTAAAATTCTACACGTTGCTCAGACATAGAATACCGTAACATTAAAAACAACAAAAACAATATCAAGCATTGCTACAAGAGTATGAACCGCATAATCACAAAAATGCCTTATTCACCGATACCGTCTTCACCGGAAGCATATGAACCCTTACATTTATTTACTAAAGTATTAAATTTTCTCTCATGTTAAGCAAGCAGAGTGTAACGGTTAGTGGTGTGCGTTTGCAGTGCTGAGGGAAATGACTACAGACTGACAGACAGTATTCAAATGTTGTTGTGTATTATATACCTGGCGAGCGTTAGTCAGAGTGAAGTCAACAAAGTAAAGCTTTAGCAAATTTTTATCACATTTTTTTCATTCGTTGTCCAGATTACTATTATTTTTTTCATCTTCAGTTCCTTTTTATTAAATACAGGCATTTGCTATGAAATCTTAAACCCAGAAGAGAAGAGAGGATGAAAAAAATAAATAAACCAGCAAAGAAGCAAAGATGGTGCTGGTTTTAAGCACGAGGGTAGCTTCATAAATGTATACATTGCTCCTAACCAAAATGTGGATAAAAACCATAATTCCATACCATAATTCTATTATTAGTTGTTTGCAAAACCGTTGATCGTTTGTTCACTTGAAAAAGGCATTTCCATCATTTTCTACAACCTTTTCCCACCTTTCTGATAACGTGGCAATACCGCGTTGGAAAAATGATATTGGTTTGATAGCGATTCAATCATCGACCCATTTTCGCACTTCTTCAATTTTTCGGAATCGCGTTCCAGCCAAGGTATGCTGCAACGATCTGAACAAGTGGTAATCATGAGGCATGATGTCTGGTGAGTAAACTGGATGTGGCAGAACTTCCCATTCAAACTGCAACAGTGTATTCTGGACTCAAGCTGTCAAAAAAAATGGCATTTTCAATCAATTCGTTACCATAGGCCTCTAAAGGTTTGGTGGGCTTCGGCAGCGGATTTCTTCAAATAAGTAACAAAAGCAATGAATTTGGAAGAAAAAGAATTTTGACCGCTCCATGATTAGCGTCGCCGTACGCCGAATAATATTAAATGGAAAACTGTTATTTTATGTAGACGACGAACAAAACCATTGAATTCAACGTATTTCTCATTTCTTTATCACTTTTACCTGTAGAAGTCACTGACTTTGCAAACACCTAATATGAATGCTATGATGATACGTTTTCGCGTGCTTTTCCTTCTGATTTCATTCATTTTGAGAAAATTTTCGAATCAATAACTCACCCTTCTTTAATAAATCGAACCAAAACTTTAATATGCTTGCGGTCGGTTTCAAAAAATGCCACTTACAATTTGTCTTTGTCCGCCCGATATTGCAGACAAGCTAATAAGCTGCGAAGTAGATAAAAAGAGATCGTTCTACAAAAGAGAGGGGAGCTTGTCTTGATAACATTCTGAGTAAAAGGCTTTCCATATCACTTGAGTCGTGGAAGAACCGTGCGCGGATTTGTTTTAACACAGGTCGTGTGAAAATATATTTTTACAATTCGCTATTTGAAAACTCGTTCAACATTAGTTCGGGTGTAGAAAATTGGATTCAAATCCAGGAAAGCTGAAAGTAAACAGCACTAGACCACATTAGAAAGACAAGAAGAATAGGCGGATCCCATAAATCATTCGTTTCCGTATTGCAAGGCACATGCTCGTCTATTTTTGCGAAAAAGCTAGACCAATGAGGGCTTTAGGAGATCAAATCAATTACATATTTAGGTTTTCAGAAAAGCAAAAACTCGCCCGTCCGATCCAATCACCTAATAATCATAAGAATTCTCCTATGAAAATCAACAGTCGCATGATTCCTAAATATTGTGATAATAATGCGGTTTTCCTTACGTTAGTGCAAAGATCTGATTGAACCTCGTTGTTTAGTATCTCACGCATTTTTTTATATCCACTTGTACAAATTAATTATATAAAATTTATCTCATTCTGTACTATGGATTACCTATTGCTTCCACATCGAACAAACCTCGTACAACGTTGCTGCTGTTGCTGCTGCTTCCATAAGAGTACGTGGTCCATTGAGTTTTTCTGCTTATGAAACTGACATTTAGAGCTAAAGTAAAAATGGCATAAATCGCAATAAGATCAACTCTTATTGCGATAGTGATTTCACTAACACGCGTAAACACACGCGCACATACATAGAAAACTATCCACAACGTTAACTTGTGTATAAAATTAGGTATTTATTGTGTACATAAAAAGCCATTGCAGTTGGCCAGAAGGGCAGACATGAGATTTTCATATTTCAACCTTCGTAATCTTAGAGTTTCCTGGTCTTTCGTATTTTTTTTTTCGTTTTGGGAGAGAGCGTTATGCTTGAACGATTTTCAGGCATGGGTCGCTTTGTCGGTTTTGGGTTATTGTGGTTGATTATGTCTTGGTTGTTATTGTTATTGTTATTGTTGGCTTTACAGCAAATATTGTTCTGGGTTGATACGGATAGAATTTTCGATTTTTCTGTTTTGGGCTTAGGTAGCTTCAATACCTCACAGTTTCCTTGTTGCGGTAGAGGTGGCTTGTCTAGTTGCCTGGCTGGCAGCCTGTCTATCTGTGTGGCCGGCATATGGTCAAATGTTTGCATTTCATGAACAGATTTTTTTGATTTCTGCTTCTTTTTTTTTGTTGTTTGATCATTTTTTTCATCGCAACATTTACATATTTTTAATAAAAATATGCAAAACAAAAGTTTCTTTTATTTGGGGTTTCCCTTACAATGTTACATGGCTTACATACATACATTCAAGTATTCCAGCAAAATTATTTTCAGATATGAAAGCCTACATGTTCAAGTAGCTTAATATGATACACACAAATGTATATACGAATTGAAGAGGATAGGACTATTTTTATATATTTTTTGCGTCGATTTCGAATAGTCCATTTGTCTGTCCCTCCTATAATTTATAAAATATGTTTTAGGTTAAGATCTTCGATATAAATTCGTTGTGATCCATTTCTGGACAAGTAAATCATGAAAGGTAGCTCTAAGTGGTCGCACGGACGTCCGTCTGTCTGTTTGCAAGTTCGTTCCTCCTTTCCGCCTCCGCTCGTTTCTGTTATCGAAACTCTTAATTTTGCAAGAAATAATTTTGTTGAATCTAAACAGTATATAAATATATCCTTCCACCCAATTCAAAGGCTACAAACACGCCTATAATGTTAAAAGTTAGTACAGTGAAAATAGAGGCAATCGAACTTAGGTTTTAGAAAACATGTATTGTCCATTGGCTATTCATTATTTTAATAATAAGTGCGTGTGTATATAGATTCATATGCGAATACTTCACTTAACTTTACTTCTCAAATGTCTTCGCAATGACAGCTTTTGTTCATAGCTCTAAAGTAGCGCGAAATTTCAAATGACACCTTGTAATTAATAATTGACACTAAACGGTCTAAATTATTGACCTTCCGAATGTAGTCAAAGAACGTTATAGCAATTTTAAGTTGACAAAAGCGCAAAAAGTAACTGGAGCTGAAAAGCTAGTTCAAGCGCAATCATGGGTGCTTGTGGATTTATTGAAAACAATCATACCAATTGTGAGCTGCAAGCGCCACGCATGAAAGATAAATCAAAATTTTTTTCTTCATACTTTCCGGAGCTGGATTGTTTCTTTCAATTTTTGTTGAATTATTTTGAAATTTTATCTGCGCTCTCAAAATCGAATCATTTGGAAAGCATCCCTTGATTATTTAATTAATTAAAAAAATGAACAGCCTGTTTCTAAATAGAAAAAGACGCTATTTTTTTGCTCAACTTGTCGAAAAGATCCCACGACATTCACTTGATTTTGAGTCATATTTAGGAAAAGTTTCTGTTTGTTGATGTAACTTCTTTGTATAACAAAGATGACTTCGTGTAATGTAAGAAAGATGACATAGATTTCCTCAAAATAAAAATTTAAAATCACGCAACTCGAACCGTCCGACTTAGTATTTCTTCTGTTGAGACTATTGTTTTAAAGTAGTGCGTTGTAAGCCAAATGGCCAGAATCCTATGAAAGTTACTATACCATTTCTCAAGTCCGGGGAAAAGCTATTGAAGCATAAGATCTCTTTTAGTCTATCGCAAGCGAAGCTTCTCTGCTGAGTGATGATAATAATGCGCTTACTAAGAGGTGGTCGTAGGATTGTATTAAGCAAAGTAGTCCATTTGATTTGATTTTCTGTTTCGCTCACCGTGTATGATAACAACAGCCGATTGATTGATAGACAAACATTGTTAAATTTTCTCAAAAACCATCACGTGGACGACGACACGTTTTCTCGAGAGCTACAAAACCAACGATCAAGGTACATCTCAGCAGCAGATTTTCTCCAATGTATTTAGCCGTCGTCTTTTTAGGGAACCATTTTTAACTTTTATTTTTAATGCTTGTAGTGCAGCGTTACTTTTGCAAGGTGGTTGCGTTACGTTTCGCTTGAAAAACGCATTTATTGAGAAAAATTGCTACAACGTATATTAATCAAAATATTTTTCATCATTTTCTGTAAACTTTTCGCATCTTTCTGGCGGCATGGCGATTGCACGTTGGAAGAACGATATTGGTTTGACAGCGATTCAATCATCGATCCATTTTTACATTTCTTCAACTTTGCGGAACCGATCTGAACAAGTGGTAATGAGGAGGCGCCATGTGGTGGTGAGTAAACTGGATGTTGAAGAAATTCCTATTTAAGCTGCAAGACAAGTGTCACAAAAAGCGTCCAAAATGACATTTTCAGTCAATTTGCGAAGTAGCCGTTTTCCCTTCTTTTAGAGCTCTCTCATCGAATGTAAACGTCTAGAAACAGTTGGTTCGTCAACTGCTAAGCTGTTGAAAAGTCTTCGAGAGCTTTATTTATTTATTTATTTACACATGAAACTCAATTAAAATAAATTAACAGTCGAATTCAATTGACGTTTAGAAGAAAATCTTATACTAATTGTTGTTAAAAACTACTATAAAGTATGCAAGGAGATGTAAAGAATAGAAAAAAAAATAATTAAAAAATAATTCAATAATAAAAAATAAAAAAAAACATGTACACAGCTAGTACGGAGGCGCACTCGCAGCCGCTATCTATCCCAGGTAAAGCTGAACCCTTAAGCCACTGCAAACATGCAAAAGCTTGGCAATCGATAACAGCAATCAACAGCAGTTAATTTTGGAACAATAGTGAGATGTAAAGTTTGAAACGGCATAGACAAATTGCGCCAATTAAGCACAGAGTCTAGGACGTCCGATATTGAGATTAAATGATAGATACCATTTAGGTTTCTACATACAACACTGCACGAATTGAGCAGCTCATAATTATATTTACATTGACTCAGCCTAATGAAGATCGGGTCCGTACACAAGCGAATAGGGATATTGAAGTGTATTTCATCAAATATTGCAGGTGAGTCGATAATACCATTAATTTATTTAATTAAGACGGAAACACCAAGAATAAATGTACGTTGCTCAAGTGATGGTAAGGATAACAGAACTAACCTGTTTTCTTAAGGAAGAAGAGAGACAAGCGGGTCCCAAACCAAATTCCTAAGAGCAACCAGCAAGAACTGCTTTTGAATGGATTCAATTGAATCTACATAATACCTACGCGAATGATAACACACAACAGAGACATATTCAAATATTGGTCTAACTAAGCACATGTACAGTCTTTTTGCAATGTGAGGATCCTTCAGCTCTTTGGACCACCTAAGATGCGTTTACGGCCAATAAGTGTTGCACTTCATGGTCCTTGAATTTATTGATCATCCAGGCCCCTCTTTGTCATTGACATCACCCCATGAAACCAAAACCGCGCAATTGCGATATGACGCAGCAACATCACCATAAGTTTCTAACTGTTCTTGATGGGCTCCGGCAGCAGATTTCGTCAAATCAAACAGTAAAAGTAACGAATGTCGAAAATGCAATTTTGGCGTTCCGTGATTATCCCCTGTATACACTTAATAACTCAATAATAATAAATTGAAAACTGTTATTTTTTGTAGAGAAGCGTCAAAATCATCGAATTTAACCGTTTTGTATACTGGTATTTCGCTTTACTTTATAATTTTTACCTGTAGAAGTTGCTGCTCAAAATTAATGCAAGCACCTAATACGTATGTTTTAGTATTAAGCAGAAAAGAAAAGGGAAAAAGCCTGCATCACACAGAAAAGTTCCTATTTTGGCAGAAAAAAAGGTACGCAAACACACACTACCGCACATACGCACATACCTAGACGTGTGTAGAAAAGTTTTTAAAACAAAATTGGATCGCAGCCAGTTGCATCGAAAAATGTCTAAATATTAGTTTTAACATCTGGATATCTCTGCAGCTACTACTACCCACACAATCACATGTAAAAATCCACATAAAGGAATGAATGTATATACACAGTCACATATTTGTGCACATAATCACATTGAAGCATTTGTACAAATATGCTCAGTTTTTTAGGATATTAAATATAAAAGTGTTCCACCCCCACACGCAACCAAGCATGCATGTACGTTAGCGTGTGTTCGCATATGTGATCGCAAATGTACTTATAATGCAGCTAAAAGATTTGCATAATTATAACCTTATGCGATTTAAAACAATTCCTAATTTTGTGTATCCACCTACATCCGTACTTGTTTGCGGTTCTCTACGTGTGAACGATTGCCCTAGAATGAGGTAAGTATGTTAGGAACAAAAGCATTCATCATGTTTAGGGAATAAAAGTAAATGAAATCATTTTAATATGGCATTCGAAAAATTATATGCAGATATGCAGTAGTTTATCAAATTGTAACAAAACTTTTCTTCCAGAATTAATTTCAGTTTATTGCCTTTGCGAGAGATTTACACCGGTAGTGATTGCGGTTTTTTAGAGACTTGATTTTGTATTTTTTTCAACACATTAAGAACACAGATACCTTTTAATAAAAAAATTATTCAAAGTTATAAAGACGATTACCCACTCATTTTGGCAATAAAAAAGACTAAGGGATATAACTTCTCCACTCCGAATTTAATCGATTCAAACCTATAGTTGGAGCCATTTAGTTTGCAAAAGAAGAACTTGAATCAAGTTTAGCGAAGACGTTGGCAGCGAAAGGATGAGCGGCATCAAGCGTTTCGTGTTGGAAGACATAAATTTTGTGCACGTTGGTCTTGATATATGTAGATCATGTCGACTAGCTTCTAACACACGTATGTTCGAATCCATTTATTAAATATATGTCGTCGAACCTAACTAAGTATCTATCACATTCTGCAGGCACTTGATCTCGTCAACAATATTCTTAGTTGAGGATTTGGGTATTCGCAACTATTCGTCTTTATGTTTATTCTTAAACTATTCCCCGAATCCAGTTACTATAGATATATCCCCAAAACTACTTCTTATATGCATTCTTATGTTCCAAACTTTGAGATAATCTGAAGGTGCTTAAAGGAAAATTAGTACGAGACATTTCGAATTAAAAAGTTTCCGAAACCTTTCCCACCTAATTTATTACCTCTTAGTCTGTATTTACTTAGATCAGATCTATTTTGTATCACAGGAAAGCATTAGAAAAATGTTGAAGGATAAAGAAACAGATACGCGTAGGGGAAAACGTTTCTGCCCATAGATTTTCCATCAAGGTGAAGATGTTTAATCTGACAACATTAATGTACAATATACACGTTGTCGAGTGAAGTAAATTTTAATCAATGATGTATGCAACAAATCAATATTTCCGTGCAGCGAACTTGTGATATCAAATCGATGCGAAATGTTTTTAGTATTAATTACAGGCCCAGTACGATTCTTACACCTTCAAGTTGTAGAGCCGATGTATATTTCTGCCAACTTTTACATAAACAACTATTCTATTTGACGTTTGGTCACTTATTAAGAGTATGTATGCAACCTTTTGTGACCGCGAATGAAAATTCACATGCCAATACCTTCTCATTACAAGTTTAACTTTACAAAAGAAAAGCTTGCACTTGGATTTGTCTACCATGATTCGTTATTCATGATTTTTGCGTACATGCTTTGAAAAAATATTATATAAAATAATTCCCGACAAGAATCGCAGATCTTTCTCTTACAATTTACTTAAGTTTGTAGAAATACAAAGATCACAGAAATACTCTATATCCGAGCCCGGGAAGCAATCCATAAATTCTGATCTCTTTTGAAAACTCTTTCCAATATATTCTTTACTTCTCGCAAGCGAAATTTATGAAAACTTTGTCTGATATAATTAAATATTTTTCCGTTTTAGTCGGCGATCTTGTGAAGATAACTTGCAAACATATTGGAGATAAAAACACGCAACAATTGTAAATAGTGTGAAATGAGTAAACGCCATACTCTGTTTTTACGGATCTGAGAGCACTAAAACTTGGTTGAAATTCATCTGATGAGTTATCACTTACTACATTTCCGACTGGCTGGTCAGAAGTCTGGATTTTCTCCCACAGTTTAACTTGAAATGATTTTGAAATGATGTTAAACACTCTAGGAAATTTTTGTAGAAAGACTTGACGAATTGCTTGAAACACGTTTCAGTTTCCGTAATTGTCGCTGGACAAACACTTCGAGTAGCAAAGTGATTAGAATTTCAATTTCTGCTATTATAGCCACCGTAGTTTTGACACGACATTTGTTGCTGACACTACACTCATTCAGAAAACTGTTTCTCCATGCCCGCATATTCTTCATACACACTTCCTACGTTGAAGTTTCCATCCACGAAGGAATGTTTATTATGACATGAAATTCGAACTTGTGCATTATTTTGTAAATAAGAAACAATGTAATCGGCAATCAAATGTTTGAAATGACACGAAATTTCGAAAGGCCACGGTTCACGATTCGCACTTTTTAAAGATAATGTGAAATGTTTCTTTGGAAAAGATATCTAGGGAGCTTAAAAAAAAAAACGATGTTAACGAATTATTTTCTTTAACGATAACCGATACTTAATTTACCATATATTAGAAATAGGCAATTAGAAGGTTAAATTCGGCTAAGTCTGTGATTTATTTCCCATAATACGAAAAAAAGTAGAGCTTAGTCAACGAAAGTGTCTTGGCCTCCGACTGTCCAATTCGCCACAAATCGTCCCTTTCTATTTAGCTCTATATATAGAGTTTCGAATAAACGGCAATTGTTGAGTAACACAGATAGCAGTTAATATTTTTTGTAAAGTCGAAAATACCGACAAACATTGCCTTCTTAGGCAGCTTTGAAATTTTTTAACTAATATATCCTTCTATAAAAAGAAATTAAACAAAATAAAATATTTTAAAAATAATTTAAAGCGGAACAAATCAATAGTACTTTAGCATAACGATCTGCACACCCATCTGCAATGTATTTATTCCATAACATTTTTTTTACTCCGTTTGGCAAAACGTAATACCCTGCTGCTATGGTGCATTGCAACCGACAGTTGGGACTCAGGAAAAACATTTTTCTTTTTTTATATATTAAATCTTTTATGTACTATTCACATTTGTAGATTTAAAATTTTTGCATATCCTGGGCTTTTGTTGTTCCACTCTTCTGTCAATGAAAAGAAGTAAAGTAAAGCAAGAATACCAGCGTAGCTAGCAGTGCACACAAATCCATTGAAATGATAATTAATATTAATTAAATAAAATGTAGCAATTAATTAACAGGGAGCGGTAGTCAATCCAATATTCTCTGTACAGTCGTTTTTTATTGCGTACAGCGTATAGCGCGCGTTCTTATGTATAGAGGTTTTGGGTTATTGGCGCTCGGGATGCCTCTTAACGTGCGTCATTCAATTGTAGGCAGCCGCTATGCAGCAGACGTAATAATACCGACAACAACAATAACAACAACGCAACAACAGCGCAACAACAACTTATAATGCACATGTGTGCAATTAAATACTATTCATATAATTTTTTTATTACTCATACGTAACATTGCTACCGATATTAATATGGGAACTGCAGCATACGCATGTGTGAGGAAATAAATGAATACAGACATAAAACCATTCAATTGGTATTTGAATACACTTGAGCATCGTTTTGTTGTTGTTGTTTTTAGTATTGGTGCCGTTGCTGCGTTGAACACCTGCCTTCGCATAGACGCGTGTATAGTATTTATGCAGGTATCTGCTTATAATATTTGTTCGTTTTTAAAATTCGTTTAAAGGTGATACAAATTTATTTATTTACTTCGTTTTACAAGTACGTACGAGCAAACGTTTGTATACCTGTATATGTTAATGTTTGCATCTTTTTTTCCTGTAAATTTTATTGAATATTAACAGTAAATAAAATTTGTATTTATATTTCGAAATTTTTACTCTATAATTGGTTGATATTAGTCGTCCAGATATACATGATCCACGCATGCAAATTCATGTCTGGCTATTCGTACTTAAACGTACAAAACGTAATTTTAATTTTCAAAAGGATTTAATGAAAAGCAAATAATTCAATTATTCTGTTATCAAAATTATTATTATTATTTTCATATATAAATATATTTATTATACACAGTCAAGCGGAAATAAGAAGCGGATGGGAGTGCGTAGTAGGTTCACTTCTCTCAATGAAATCTTTGGTTTTGCTAATGACGGCAAGCAAATACCACGAAAACCCGTTTCTGTAAATTCGCATTTTCAATTTATTTGTTTTAATAACGATTTAATATTTATAGAAAGCTTTCAGAAATAAATTTTCCTATTAAAAATCAAAAAGTTGATAAAAGATTCGTAATCACGGGCAAACTTTTTTTACATTCGGATGTATATTTTTAAATCGCCTGCTTTTAGGCGAAATAGCTCACATAAAACTTGAACACATATTTTTGTGTAACTTTTTAAAGTTTTCTTACATTACTTGTCGTAATCGAAATTTAGGTGTTAGCACTTAATTAGTTTGCAAATACAATGACGTATAAAACTGTAGCTTGAATATGAAGATTTCGTGGAATGATAGACAGAGGAACGAAGGGAAATATGGGTGAAGCGGCTAGCGTGCAGCGACTGAGTAGGCAGCCTAACAACAGTCAAAAAGAGGGATAGAAAACAGCAGACGGATAAACAAGATGGGAGATCCTTAGAAAAACGAATGGATAGAGAGGCCAACATACAAAAAAGAAACGGCAAATACTAGTCGGAAGATGTGCAGAACTCATAAATGAAAAGAAAAGGTTATGGGAAGAATAAGGGGATAGGGAGAAAATGGACAGAGAAAACAAATACGGGCAAAAAGAAGACGGATAAAACAAAGAACAGTGGGGGAAAAAAAAGGAAAAGGCGGACAGGCGGATAGATGAACAAGAGAGAACAAAGATATTCTGACAGGGAAAAGAATTGATGAGAAGGTAAATGAAGAGAAGAAAGGCGGATAGAATGAAAGTCAGACAGGTGGAAGCGTACCGGTAAGTAAACGGCCAGGTGGTCAGATGAGTATTTGGAGAAAGGGAAAGACGATCAGACATAAGAGTCTGGTAAATGTTCGCGTAGATTCCTAAAATGGAAAAGGAAAGATTATGACATTAGTTGTGAGCTAAACAACTCGGTTGCATCCTAATATTAAAAAAATCTAGCTTTAGCATTTAGAAGAGGAATTGATAAGGACATATCGTACATACGAGAGAAGGATCTTAACTACGTTAGTTTGCTCGCGTACGGAACGGTTTCAGATGATGGTTGCTTAGAATAAACTAACTCTTTAGTTCGTTTTTGCAGCCGCCTTATAAGGATGAAAATATGTTCATTTTTTCAAAACTACGCGTCTGGTATTCTTGTGTTCGAATACAAAACGTAATTTTTTAAATGTTTTGATGTAATTTGGGACACTCTGACGTGTTTGAGCTCAAGGACGAACGCTGTTGAAAGTCGTTCGAATCGGGCCACTTCCCATATGACATCCTATTTGGCGTAGGATATTTAATGCTGAACCCGCACTCACTACAGTGTTTTTACTTGTGGCTAAATACATCATTTCCTCCTAGTTTCCAATTTGGAACCAATTTTCAAAAAAATTTTCCACTCGTTGCTCGCACACACATGAGCATAATTAAACGAAGAAACCATAATTTTCATTTCAATAGTCATTTTCCGAGTAATATTACCACTAACTGCATTGATTGCTTCATAAGGATGGCCCTATTTAGCAGAAGCATGGCGACTCTTCTAACGTATATGCGCCTTAACAATTTACCGTCAACGTAAGTGAACATATTCACGGTTACCGTTGAATAGTGTATCCATTTCTTTACCATTCAGTGTTTTCATCCCTTTTTTTGCATACGATTGTCAGTGTACCAATTCAGTCGCCCATATATATATTTTATTTCTCAGTTTTCCACTTTTTCCTTAACTCTGTTTCATTTACATATATTTTCACATCTTTACTTTACGAAATCTTCATCCCACTAGACTCAGTGTACACATCCAGTCGCCCATATATACGTTTTATTTCTCAGTTTTCCACTTTTTCCCTAACTCTGTTTCATTTATATGTAATTTCATATCTTCACTTTGCGAAACCTTCATCCCATTGTTGCCTAAATCAATGTTTCGTTAACACTAAATAATGAAGTCGAGGACATGCGAACTGAGCGACTTAAGATATTCTACCTAATAATTCAAAAATTATACTAAATATTGACTTAAAATTATTTCGACCGGTAGCCCCTTCGCAACATCGGCATTTATTACCTTTGTTGGTTGATTTGAGGAAATCTGCTGCCGAAGCTCATCAAACGCTTTTAGAAGTTTATGGTGATGGTGCTCCAACATGTCCCAATTGTCGGTGTTGGTCTCAATCGTTTAAAAGATCAACTCTCAAAGAACTTTCCAACAGCTTAGTAGCGGATGAATCAAGTGTTTCCAGACGTTTGCATTTGGTGAGAAAGGTCCAAAGCAGGGGAAACGGCTACCATACAAATTGATTGAAAATGTCATTTTGAACTCTTTCACCATCGCGGTTGTATTAGTTGCAGGTGCCTATTGTGACTTGCGATGAAAAGTGGGTGTAATACCGCAATCTCAATATCCGCGCAAAAAGTCATGAGTTAGTCCAAAAGAACCATTCACATCGACACCGAAGGGGAATACTCATAGCCGTAAAGTTTTGCTGTGTATATGAAGGGATCAACAAGGTGTAGTATGTTACGAACTGCTAAAAGCGAATGAACCTGTTACTGGAGATATCTACCGACATCGACTGAACATAGTTAACAACGTAGTGTTGCAAAAAAGACCAGCAACAGCAACTAACTGACGCAAGGTCTTCTCTTGGATGAGAACACTCCACAGGTTGGAAGATTTGCCAAGAATACACTCTTGCAGCGTGCTCGCTAGCCATAGCGCCTTCTGATTAGAAATTATTAAGATTGATCCAGCACGGATTGGTTGGCACGCCGTTTCGAAATGCTGAAGAAGTGAGAATATTTGTCGATGATTGCATCGCTGCCAAACCAATATCGTTGTTTCGACATAGTATCGCCATGTTGCCAGAGGGAAGGGAAAAAGTTACAGGAAATGATAGAAACTGTTTTTATTAATTGTAGCAATTTTTTTCAATACATGCCTTTTTCAAGTGAAAGATGATCTAAATACACCAAGGGCCTAGTATATAAAGCATGGGTATTTGCTCTTCGTCTGAAGACCAGTAAGACTTTCTTAATCGTTAATTATTCGCGTTGACGGCTGCGTCTACGTATGCCGTGCTTTGTCTTCGTTAAAGACATTATACCCTGCGATTTTTAAAAAAAAAGTGATGTATTTTTTTCGACTTTTTAATAATACACCAAGAAAGACAAAAAATAAGCAAACAATAAACAAAGATCTTCCTATCAAAAGAACCCTATGCGTATGTTGTTCATATTAAAAATGTAATTTTTCCTGCTCACGTGTTATGTATATATGACTGCTTGTCTGCCTGCTTGACTGCGTGTTATCTATAAAAATTGTGAAACATATGCCGGAGAATTTATTGTTTGCACGTTGTCTTGTCAAACCTAGATTCTCCACTGTTTCCTTAATATTCATTTCTTTTTTTTCTTTAATTTTTTTAGCATAAATTTTTAAATTTATGAATGTACACTTTACGGACGTGTTAATGTGTTGTTAAATTGCCGAGGAAATAAGTGAAAATATTCGTTGTTTATGTATATGAATGAGTACAAGGAAGCAAAAACCACGCTAAAGACGACGTGGCGGTGTACTAAAGGTTTGCTCGTATTGTACTGAAAGGTATTTCCCTTATGCACAACCAGCTATCTTCACATTAGTTAAAAGAGCAGGTGTCTAAAAATTATTATACGATGAAATCTGTTCCTTCTCCTCCTTTTCTTTAACTTTTTATATAACTTGTTTTTCTGACAGGTAAACTTTCAACCAATAATTCGGACATTTTCGAATGTCCGATCATGGCGGAATTTTATACATACGACAACAACCCAATGTGAAAACGGCGATATTTCCACGACTTCTAAATGTGTAGTCCCGCTCACCTTAGCTGCAGTGCAATGCAATGCAGTCGCATTTTCTGTGCATTCAAAATGATGACCGCTACAAAGTGGCGGACTAACTTTTTATTCATTATTCTATTCAATATTAGTAGCTACGAAATATTCATTATAAAAGAATATGGATTAAATTTATTAGGCCTTAAAACAAAAAACAAAGCACAGCAACACAACATTCATTCAGTTAGTATTTCGTAAACTCGGAGTATCAATTCAATCTAATTTATTTATTCCATTGTAGGAAATAAAAGAGAAGTCTAAGGCCGCAACAAGAGTCCGTCATCCATATCTTAGTACCCAGACTGCAACTGAATATTGTAGGATTGGTCTAACCGTGCACATATATAAGCTTTTCGCGAGACAAGGATTGTCGTACTCCTAAAGTCAATACGAAGTTTAAACCTTGTTAAGAGTTAAGCATGATTCGTAACGCTAGTCACACACTCTGGAACATAGTTATTATTTAATTATGAAGCACTCAGTACGTGCAGCTACGACGGCGATAATTTTTACAAATTCAACGATATGCTGTTAATTGCTGCCCGGCCAAACGAGTTATTCGGATGGTTCTGTAGGCAGAGCATATTAGTAAGCACATAGAAAGAACATCATCTGCAAGTATTAGAATTTTAGAATTCTGAACATAGCTACGAAAATCATTTACAACTGTATGGGATCATACCATCAGCAAAACAAAGACTTGCGTAACTTAAACATCAATACATTATTATCTATGTTGTTGAATATTTTCGAAAAATGAGCCTAAACAATGTCAGTCTGCTTGTACTCCTCAAACGCTTGGAAGGCAGCACCTTCAAGAAGTGGGTCTTCCTTTAAGACTGCAAGCAGTTTCCAATTCCTCTGTAATTTTCAATAATGTTTCTATAAGGAAATGTCTTGACTACACTTCAATGTAGACGGAAAGTAGCCTTCCCTCACGCTACTAAAAATACTACTTAATAGGGAATCCAGGCAAACAAGACATCTTAATAAACAGATAGAAAAACATTGAATTCGCTAATCGCGTACAGATAAATTTCAAAGGATCAATTCAAACATGAATAGCATTTTTCAAAAACAGCTCGTCAAAAGGTCAGCAGCCTTCCTTATACAGGGTAATGGAAGGAACACCCGCCACTTTAACCTTAAAATTTACAAATTTAAAAAATCGCCTTGGCTTCACCAACCTTCCAATCTAGATTCTAGAGAACGAATGCAACTGAGGAACAAGTCTCGTGTAAGCCACAAAACGACACACCATATGTACCCTACACGTGAACCACTAAGCTTGACTTTTTTGAACAGTTTACTTCTTCTCTTTCGAATTGATTTCAGGTGCTTCTTAAACTACACAGGACATTTCGCCGATGACGGGGTTCGTAAACTCGGGACGGACAGAGAAATCGCTTCGATGAGAATCTTATGTATAACACGTACAGACGCATCAATATCTTCGTAATCAGGTTTCCAGACAATTACAGATAGTATATCTCTCAGTTCGTTAAACTTCGTTTTGCTAAAAGTCAAATAGCTTTCAAGCCATGAATTCTATCAAACAACTCGTTCTATGCCATAGGGGCAAAAGTCCTCATTAAAAAACCATGTGACCGAATCCATCGAAATCGCATCCCTGGGATTCATGAGTGTAGTTAATTAACAAGCAATTCTAGCCTACCAGACGATCAAACAATAATATTGCAGCAAGAATTTTAAATGACGAAATGTCCCTATGTTGAAACATATCAAATTTGAATATACTCATTCAAGGTAAGCGCTCCATATACTCTTTGACCGCTTCGGACTTTGAACGCAGAATGTAAAAAGCCAAATGTGTTAATTCTGAGCTACGTACGGCAGCGCCATGACGTTTAGTTTTTCTGAGAACTAATTCGAAAGATGCGCGTTCGTTTTATGTAGTCTTTGAAAAAACATTTTACAGAGAAGTACGCGGGTACGTTTTATAATTAGTTTAACACTAAATTTACGGAAACCTGCAAGTTTGACTGGTAAATTTTGTGAAACGTCATGGTCAGCAAAATGAAAATAGGGAACTGACGTTGGGCTCAAATATTCTTTGTGCGATTAGAGGTAGGAAGTTAAAAAGTAGCCGTGATATGTGTAAAGACGCGCCCACAACGCCGAAGAAACTAAAACAGCCTTCGTCAATAACTTTAAACTTTCTATCTTAATTTTTGCGACTGTGATGATTCACAAAAATTACCCGTCAAAATGACGGTTCTTCATAGAAATAGATATATAATATCACACATCGAAAATAGCAAAAGGGGGCGTGTCCCGGGTAAGGAGACTAGACATACGTATTTTCTGCATTATATCATCAAACACCAGCATATAACATCTAAATATATCGACTTCATGCGCGCCTTAATAAAAATGAGGGACTTTTTTGCTCAAAAACTTGACATTTTCCTTCAAATGCTAGCCAATCCAGCAAAAAACAGTACTCTTCGAATTTTCTGTATACTTCATTAACTATTGACATATACGCAAAACGGTTTTGTTTCTTAGAGTCATAGTTGAGCGACTTGTGTTATGGGTCCCGAGGGCTTTTATATTAAAAATGCATTGCGCCTGTGGCCCCGGTGCTTGTATTGCTTATTATTTTTCATAAATAATTTTTTTTAATACTGGCCCATAACAGAGTAGGTTAACATCGCGGCCACAAACTCGGTGTTCGCGGGTTTAAAGCTCAGTGCGGATTGACTATACTTGATCATAGCTATATATATATGTATGTTGTTGATAAGGCGCAACACCCACTAGGTTGCGACCATTCTTTATTTCTTTCTCTTTCCCCACTTTTTTCTAGTCGTAAACATGTTAAATGTATAGGAGACTTCCCCTTCATATGAATCCTGCTTGAATAGTATTATTATTCTATCTTCTATTTCTTCCACAAAAAAAAAAAAGAAAAGTTGACAAAATACGCTTCTTTACACTGCAAGATACAACCTCTTTTAATATTATGAACATCTAAACCTTTTGCTCAAGCTGAATTTTTCTCGTCTCTCTTAAGCATTCCCAGGAATTTATATTTATATTACGTAATGACATGCTTTCTTTGTTATGGAACTTTTTTTAAAGCATCCATTTAGTTTGGCTGCAAAGCAATTTAATCTTAAAGTGAAATCTTTTGTTATCGCATTCAATTACTTTCCTTTTCTTTCCATCAAAATTATAATCCATTAAAGTAATTAAAATTATTATTATCTAAAATTAAGTGTTAATGAAAAGTCTACAGCAAACACAACATTTATGAAGCACATGCCACATTTCACCTGTAATGGGGTGGTTTTTTCCAAAGAAATTTAAAATATTTTGCTTAGAAATATTTTAAAGACTTTTGGTCTTCTAATATACGTATTTGAGGGAACACGAAAACGAAAAGAAAGAAGTTAACCTTCTTTGGCTTAATAGCAACTCTACTGATTCTACTGATTTTCTGTGTTGTGCAAGAAGGTAGCAAAACCACGGCACAGAATACAAACGAAATGACTTTTATTCAGTTAATCCATTACATCGAATTTGTATTCCTACCACAGAAGGATACTGGACAATATAAATAATTTTGAAAAATTAACGGAAGACCATAATTTTCTTATCATGCCAAAGTGTACGTAGAAATTTCATAGTGTATTGGTTGACACTTAACTTTCGTATGAGCATATGTTTGTGGGCTGAGAAATTTAGATGGACCTTATAAATGGCAGATGAATATCTATCGTACGGTACATACTAGCGTCTTATGTGAACCGGCTATTATTGTAGATTCATGAGTGCCATTTTTAAGGTCCTGAAGCTTATTTCGATCCTTATTGAATTTTTGTAAATGTTGCAAAACCAAAGCTGTTCCGTTCATTTATAAAACTAATGCAAATAAAATTAAAAATGTAAAGATATGATATTTAGTCTATCCATCGTTACTAGTGGCAATGATTAAAAATTATTGCATCTTCACCTGTTAAACCATTCAAATTTTCTTAATTAGATACTGAGACCGAGAAAGACTCGTGAGCTCAATGAAAATGCTCAAAGTAGGATTGAAGGAAATATTCACTAAACTAAAATGTAAAGTAGAAAGTGTTGTAAATTCTCACAGATCAATTAGTCAACGAATGTGCAAATTTTTATATATATTTGATATCCACCACAGAGAGCTTTTGTCAAGATGTTAACAACACTCAAAAGGAACTCTCAGAGTATCAAAATCTATATCGATCCAATCATGATCGTCTGCCCTAGTACCCATCTGCCTGTATGTATCAGATTAATGATAGCCATCCTCCTGGTCAGTTATTACTTCCCCTGTGCGTTCGGTTGGCATTAAAGTTCATCCTACTTTCGTGATCGCGCTCGGATATTATTCAAGATCCCGATTAAATCTGTCATGGATAATAATGCAGGAGTTAAATTGTAATTTGGCATAGTCTCTTAACGAAAACGAACGTGTCATTCGAAGCGCAGCCAACTGTAGACGTCATGCGTCAGATATTCTTAGCAAACATCAAGAACAGACCCTTTGGTTTTTCTGTGCTTGTAGGGAATTCACCTGAGGCAAATGCCAAATTATAAGTCATCGTACCGAAATGAAGCCATCTTGGACACAAGGGTATCAACTCATAATTATTTCTTAATAATGGTTGGTATAATATTTTTTATTCAGAAGCACAAAACTCAACTTTACTGTCGCACAGTCCAAAAAGGCTACTCCTAACATTCCCAAATAATTTCAGTGCTTTTGTAAACCAAAGCTGACTCTCACCGTCAATGTGATTAGAATTAGTGAGACTAATGAAAGAGAACCATATGAATGAAAGAATTGTTAATGTGGTCAACATAATATATCTTATGTGTACCGTAGCCTTAAGTGAGTTAATTGTTTCTACGTTAATCAATACCGGAATTTTTAAAAGATAGCCAAGGATGGACACTGTGCTTGATAACTCTGGCCTCCGTGTTTCTTCCGTAAATGTAGGCATTAATGTTTGCAGGAAATTTCTCTGCTAGTTTACCTTTAATTTGCTTCCGCTAGCAATGTTGTGACAAATAACAAAATGTCCGAAATGTTGTTCTAAACTAACTAAATAGTGAAACACAAAATTAACTGAATTTGCCTTCAGACAAAGCAAAGTAAGATAAGACAACTGTTATAACAGCTGGAGATAAGCAAGAGAGGGAATATACAAGTAATAACAAAACGAGAGAAAACAGACGTTTAAGTAAGTGTAAACAAGAGTGAATAAATTTAACCATCAAAATAGCAGCAAACATTTACAATTATTTTAAGGCTTTAGGAGAAGAAAGAGATTTAAAAACGAAAAATAAATAAAATAAAAATAAGCAACAATATAATATATTGTATAATATGGTTGTAACCGAATCTCTTATATCCAACACCATTCTCCTAAAACCTAATAAAAAATACTAAAGCAAGGCAAAAAGCCAAATGCTCACATTGGATGGGCGCGGTTGATTTTTTCCATTTTCAAAGTAGGAGTGAACATTCAGATGTGGTATGTGTTGTACTTGTGTAAGTAACTAGCAAAACACGCGCAAAGGAAAGATGTTCACAGTCCTTGTTGCAGAGAACTGCAGGTTCGAGGACGTTGTAAGTGTGCCCTTTGGTCGGTTTGTAGCGTTTTTAATTCTTTCGCATATTTATAGGGGATACCTACATTTCTACGAAAGGGGGAAAGTTTGCCACAGATACTATAAAGCGTAGCAGATACTGTACAGACGGACGGACAAACAGTCGGACATGTTTAGCTGTATTCTAAGTTTGAAACTGCTCAAGAATTTATATATTTTATGGGGTTTTGAAGCTTGCTTCTGCATGTTCTAAAGGTATTGAAAAAAAATTTAAAGTTTAGTGCACTACAATATTGGGTAGGGATAGTCAATTTTTTTTTACATTTATACAGGTACTACAACATTGCGAATATACGTTCAAATTTGTACACATTTATCTGCCGTAGTTTATGATTAATACGTAAAAAACCAAGTTTTTATTCTTTTTCAAAACCACAGGTGTTCCCAGTTTACTTGGTACTGTATGCTCGTCCTTCAACTGGATTGACTCATTTTCAATACTAACCTCCGTGAAAGAACTTCCATTGCTTCGACCAAACTTGAAGTCCATAGCTCCGTGTCCGCAGCCAGCAGAATGTTTACAACAGACGTTACACAGATGGACAGAGGGGCGGGCGAACATTAAATGCTTAAATCGATTCAGAATTTGATGCTGATTAAAAATATAATTATTTTGTAGGGTCGCTGAAGCTTCTTTCTGAGCATTACAACCGTTTTCACAAAATGAATATACCGCTCATCATAAAGTAAAGAAATCTTATATAAATTAAATACAGAGGCAAAGAAAAGAAATGCTGTTAATATGTTTGCTGCTGCATTATAACAACTGAGTCTATCAGTTATTGCTCTTGACAGCTGTAAGCTCTTTAGATCAGTTTAGAAAAATAATATGTCAGAGAAAACCAAATGAAAATATAAATTAAAATATTATATAAGATGAAGAAAAAACCGATTTTATCTGCAGGGAAAACTTAATGAATTTGCCGTAATTCCTTCCAAGAGAAAATAAACAAAAATTGTTTCTTATGTTCGCTTGACTTCTCTTTTCACCCTATACAACGCACGATAAACGTACCTTTGTACGAATGCATGTGACGTTGGCAAGGAGCTAAGGTAAATTCACTTTTTATGATACCGAGCGATTCGGACTCATGAATTTCATTCGCGTTAGGCTTATGTATTTCTCTGATGTCGTCTATCCATGTGTTCTTCAACACATACAGCGTATATTTTGCTCGAAGTACGAGCGCCATTGATGGTGGGTTAGGTCATACCGCTTCTTTTGAAAAAGTTGTTATATGGAACAAAAATTTGATTTTCAAATTTTTATGACAAAAACCGTTGAGTATCAATATTCCGATACATCGATATACGAAGTTTATATCGGTTGGTGCAATTTTTTGGGCCAACTTCTACACGTTCTCATCAAAAGTATATGTTTGCATAGAAGCAACATATAATTTTGAGCAGTTCATTACGAAAATATGTGGAGGTTTCTAGTAGGCAATACGGTGTGGGACCTTGTCGGCCTTGCTTAACTATAACTTTTTTGCTTGCTTTTTGATTTATTAAAAAATGTAACCTTTCAACTTCCTATCCTCAATTTTGCGGCTTTTCATATAAAACAAATTTTATTTGAACACATAGTAGATTTGACAATTTTTTTTTCAATTTTCTTCCCTCTTCCTTTGTGTTGTCTTCAACTAAGCTCAAGTTCAGTTAACTTTACTAGCCAACAATTTAAGTCAATGCTATGATTTTCCAAATAAATTTTCCGATACAATTGAAAGATTAGTTTACGGCAGTCTTCACGGCGCCGACGTAAGGTTAATCTTAAACCATTATACTTCGTTGGAATTTCAATGTACTTAAGTATGTAGTAAAAATTGTCTATTTGAACATCTTACATATAAAGTTTGAAGCATATTTTTTAAAGAGATCGGCAATTACAGTATTTTACCTGAAATATTAACTCTAACCAGTTGTAAGAAATGGCCTCACAGAAAAACTTTTTCGATTACAAGATCACAAGCGAAAATACAAAATTTCTAGAACACCTGCGCAGAGCAATTTACACTTTTCGAAATCAGCTGTTAAGCTTTGACCTGTTTGTTGTCAGATTGATTTTAAAAATCTCCTCAAACGAATTAAGGAAATGTAAAATCAACTACTTAAACATATATCTCTTAAGATTATACTTAGACCTGAGTAAAATGTGAAAGTAGTATGGTAAAGTAACGAGATGTAGTTCTAAATGAAAAATAATCATCAACCTGGAGTTTGCGGGCTGAATCGCTCAAGGATGCATCGAGTACTGTGCTACGGATTGTAGGAGCTTTAGTTTGTTGCGGAGTTATTATGGACATATTATTCCACATTTACCGATTAATGGGAAAACTTTTTTCAGACCTTTATGGAAATCCGTAAAAGGGTGAAAGCTATAGTAAATTTTTCAGAAAAAATTTCCCATTTATTGTCTCAATAGATGATGCTTCGACACTCCTAGACAAAAAATTTAAACAAATTTTTTTCGCACTTTTTCCATAGCGATCTAAACAAATTGCTTCTGAACAAAAAATTGGTGAGAAGCTAGAATTTCTACTTTATTTCTGACTTTCTCCGGCCCCTAACTGATGTCTTCAGAAAGTATGTATTTTCATTAAAAAGTATTTCTAAATAACAATACGTTAGTATAACTTCGTCGAGAAGATCGTCGAATGGATATGAGGCTGAGAGCGATTTGAAGGGAATCAGTACCATTGCCAAGAAATTAAAAGTACGCAATGAGGACTTTGCCATTTCGCAACAAGTCTGTGTTTGGTGGATGCGGCGAAAGCTGCACTCTCTAGCATAAAATCATCAGGGAAAGAGAACGAGGGGGAATATTTCGACATGGAAGTGCTCTTTTATATTGCTGGAATTGCGAACTAGTAGGAAAATAATAAAAAGTAGGTTGTGGTAACAAAAAGAGAAAATGGCCATAACACATTTCAAAATGTTGGGAACGCTTCCTCTCAAAGCCACACGCAACATAAATTCGATAATTTTCATTATTTTCATTCGAATTTTTTGCAATCTTTTAAAAAAAAATGTTTCGAAGATAATTTGGTTTCAATTTTATTTATTAATGAATTGACGGCCTTTTTTGGCCGAAAATCGGATGTGTTTGAAATGCAGATTAAGCGATTTAGTTTTTTACTATAATTTGAGACGCATTACGAACTCTTCGACCATTTGAGAAAACGATTCGCAAGAATGGCTGCGCCATTGCAAAGTTTTAATATTTTTCTAATAAACAGGTTTTTTTCTTTTATACCTAAATATATGCTTAATACTCTGCTTGGATAGTATTATTAGTGTTAACTCTCCTACCGTCCCAAACAAAATGTGAAACGAAGGTACATACGCGCGAGTTACGAATATGTTTAGGAATTAATTTGGAAAACAAATTCAAAATATAATCTTAACCCGTGGATAAGTTGTTTTACTTGTATTGTAACCTTAATATCATGTTATGGCGTAAACTTCTTTATGTGATTTTTTAGAAATGTTACATTTACTGATGTGTTGATTTACCCCTGCATATGATATTTAATTGCTGGTCAATACTTTTTTAATGTTTCATCCAAAAGAGAAAAGGAGGTAAACAACCAAATGAAGTAAATGTTATCATAGGTCTTGGAAGATTCGGTTTAAGCCGAAAATAAATTTCTTGCCTTTTGTTTTCCATTTTTTCTTTTTGGTTTGTAATCCTTATCTTAACTTTAACACTTTTGTAGTTGAATGTTATCCGAGAGATGTATCTTTTAAATATGTATGCTTGGCATGTTTTATGTGCATGAAAAAAATTATCTCTGCATATATCACTCGTTTGTTCGCTCGTACACTCTACTTTCCGATTCTCTTCTATGTAGAAATAAATGTTTGGGGGGAATCTACGTTGCTTACACACTGTCATCCTTCTCATGTTTTTCCTTAAATTTGACATGTGTTTTATGACGACTTCATACAAGTAATACTTGCACACACACTGTGCATGCAAATGTGTGCGCATGTACATAAAATTCCAAAATTTTTCGTTTACTTTTCTATTTAAATCAAGAATTTGGTTTTACTCACACACAAATCCACGCACACAAATGTCTTTCGCTCTATACAAGTTTTTAGTTTAAATTAATCCATTATTCTCTTTTTTTATTGCAGAAGAAATTTGCAGTCAAGTGAGTAGATATTCATGTTTCTATGTACGGTATGTGCTTTAAAAGAAATACCACTACTATGGTACCATTAGTGCAATTTGTTTGTTTTATTTGTTTATTTTTTTTTAGTTTTTTTTTTTTTTTAGTTTTTTTTTTTGTTAATATTTATTAAGAATTTTAGTTATTGTTGCTGTTTTGCGCTTTTATGTGTTTAATTAAAATTCACATCCGATGGAAGGATTTAAAATGAATTTTCATATTCGTTTGCTGTTAGGCGATGTGTGTGTGTATGAAGCGATTTTTTTTCGTATTCTAAGAAGAATAATTGTAAAATTTATGCTTTAGTGTCTCTGCACACCAACACTCACTCGCGTCTACGCGCATATATACACGTTTCACAATTTTATAAGTAAACTAAATTCCCCACATTTCATTAGAGTAGATTTTTGCTATTTACATAGAATTTTTAATGAAGGGATTTATTTTCATGTAATAAACTGCAACGAGTAAAAATTATTTCTATATCTGTCTTCGCTCGAAGGCACGTAAGATATGAGTGTAGACGTAAGAGAATAAAATAATTTCAGCGTTCCCGGCGCACTCCTAATCCCAAGTTTGTTTTTTTTAATTTTTCAGTTTTTAATTGGAAGAATCGGAGCAATCTCATCATGTACTTGTGGGCAGCTATAAGGAATATTGCTATCAAAGCTTAGATTTTTATCTTGCTGACAACTAAATAATTTAAGTTCGCATTGAGACAGATAAAGAATATCAGTTAATACAAAGTCGATAATAAATTATATGAATATGTGAGTGAATGTAAAACAATCAATAGCAGCCAAAAACCCGAACTGCAGTGGGAATGGGCAAAAACCCCAACTGCAGTGGAAGTGGTAACTACGCCCTAAATGAGTTTGCTATACACTGGCTGAATCCTATGAAGCTCGTAGATTGATTGGCGAACGGAAATGTTGAGGTTAATTTTATTCCAAAGGACTGGTGAACCTATAGCATAATTTCAGGAAAATTTAATGTTTAAAATAATCGTTCGCTTGTCAAGTGAAGGTAAATCTCTTAATAGTAATCCATTTTCCTAAAATTGCTAATGAAGCCTGAGTTAATGTGAACTTATTCAATAGAATCCATATGACAACATAAAACTCATTTATTGGTTTTACATATATATCCGACGTATGTATACATACGAAGTTAATTTCCCAATGAATTGTGACTTTTTGGTAGACGTGGATTTTTTTTGCAATTCTTAGAAGATCGGTTTAGAAATTATTTGCAGGAATTTCCATTTATAATGCTTCTTCTAGTCTTGTTCTTTTGTTTGTTACGATTCGACTCACTTTGTCTTCCGCAAATATCGTGCTTATATAACTTTTTACAGGACGGCGAACAAAATCGAAGAGCAACCAAATATTTTTTCGATTAATCGCCCGTCTTCCTCATAATTTCTTGAGTACCTAGTTCCGTCTGAATTTGGCTACCATACCAAATAATTTGCATCAACGCGTATTGTAAGGACGTATTTGCATGTATACATTGCTTTATTAGAGCGTAACGGAAAAGGCGCACATGAATTCGATAGTACGGTAATCTATGTATATAGATGGGCGTATAAAGAAGGACGAGTGGCAGAGATGAGCACAATTTTAGGGACATTGGTGCTGCAAACAAACACAAGGGTTTACAAGAAAGATCAGAAAATCTCGTTTGCTCTTTGGCTGTGTTCGTTTGTTTGTTCGGCTGTCATTCTATGTTGTTGTGTGACATATAGTCTTGTTATAGGGTCGCTTTCCTGATCGGTTTAAGCTTTTTTGTCTGCCTTGCTTTCATGGGTTCAACCTACAACTTTAACTTACATATTTGAGATATTTTGATGAAATTTGGTACAGTGACATGTTTTGTTCCATGGACGAACGCTGTTGAAAGTGGCTCGGATCTTTTCTGTCTACTTTTACGACGAATTCCTATGTAGCGCTTTATTTTGGAAAGTTGTCGTAGGAATACACATACGGTAATGTAGAGTATTTGATGGTGTGCGGCCACTTTTCGCAAAAAAGCAAACATTTACTATCACATATATGTATTAAAAGAATAGTTTAGAAATTACCGGTTATGGGACGTTCATATGAATCATGAAAAATTAAAACGTCGGCAAGATCAGGTGGCTGGAAAAGATGATGGGACAGCAAAATACCATATATTAATATAAGTTCTTCAGGAGAAAAATGTTCCCAACTCCAGCGCATTCAAATTCTGCGAGTGAGATTAACAGATTATCTTGTTACGAAAATCCTAAATCCAGTTTATGCTAACTAATTGATTTTTCCCAAGTAATAAATTCCCTAGAGAGGGAAAACCCAAATGCACATTCCCGGCGCGTCGTACAGCTGCCAGCCGAAGAAAACGATTAACGGAAAAGCAGGTTAACGGATTAAAAAGCACGCCATGAAGTTAGTAGTAATAGTAATATGTTTGTAAAAATGTATATAAATAGACTATTTGCGGAAAGCAGTTTACTCGTACGAGAACATTTGAGTCGGACAAAGACATTTGAGTCGAAAAAGAATACTAAAGTTGAGGAGTCGAGAGTATAGCCAAAGTAAAATGTAAACAATCCTACCCATAAAGAAATAGATTGTAAATAAAGAAACTTGAAGTGAAAAGAATTTTGAAGTGTATTTCTCTTGAAAGTAATATCCACGATTTAGTGGTGCTGACCGTATCGAGAAAAGCGAGGTTCGTAAAAATATCAATTCGGTATGAAAACGAAAATTATGATAGACAGAAAAGTTGGATCTTCAAAGATACATTGGAGGAAAAATTAAAAGGAAATTACAGAAGGAAATCTACGATACCATCATCAACACTACTCTTCTATTAATCCTCAATTAATTCTACCTTTATATCCAACAAATTATGAAAAAATCAAGATCCAAACATTTTCGAGAATTCGCGTTGGTCATACAATTGCAACTCACCAATGGATCTTGAAGAAGTCTTCCTCCCCAATCTGCAGTTGTGGACAAATTCTTACTAAAAAGCACATTCTCTGTGACTGCCTTATCTTTTCCTTGGCTAGAAGTATTTCATTTGGAACGATTAACCCTTTGGCCATTCTAAAATCAGCTTCAGAACAGATTATCAATTCAATATATTACTTTATTAAAACTACTAGGCTCAATATTATAAATTAGAGCCGATTGTTGCTAGTGCTTAATTTCTTTTTTTTAGTCTAAGTATTTACTTCATTAGTCTAAAATTTTAATAATAATAATAATAATGATAGACAGGATGGGATACAGTCAATGTTTTAGATGTAAGCAAGTGGTATTTTTGATTCTTGTTCTTTTTTCTCCTATATGCGGACCGCAAGGCTAAAGTGTTGCCAGGGGATCAAATTACACAACTCAAACGAACTGCATACTATCGAATCGAACATGGCTTTCGAATTCCGAACATTTTCGAACCGAATTACGTAGTGGGCCCTCGGAATAGTTTACCGAAATAAAAACAGTTCCTGAGATTGCGGTAGTTTTTGGAAGTTTAAAAAAAAGACGCCAATCTATCCTGCAACGAATGAATGATGACATTCCGTTTCTGGTCAATAGGATAGAATATATTCTGCCGCCATGCGCAAAGCAAAATAGGTGATAATATTAAAAAAGGTCGATTACTGCATACAAACAGTTGTTTGCTGGTAGACGTCGAACCACATTTACACAATATATGCCCTCGAAGCCGCCAAGATCTGCTGTAATATTACCTGTTGAATCGGCAATTATGTAGTGGTAGGACTAGGAACGTGAAAGATGTGAATCATGTTACGTGCGCATGTAATCAAGGAAATTGCTGATACTTATAAAGGAACTGGTAACAATGTGACGAAAGACTACTCTTTTACATCTCTACAATTGCCCATGAAATTGCTAAGGGATGGTTTACACAACACGTTCAGCCTTTAAAAACCAGAGATGTAAATTCGAGCTTCTTTGCGTTTTCCGAAAATGTATCTTTGGTGTCATATGTTTTTGCCAAAAATGTCGTACTATTTTTAATAACAATGTAACAAGCCAAGAAGCCGAAAATATTTGTGTATTACAGTTTAAACAAATCAATACACCTGTAAGAGAGGAACAAAATGTTGTCCATCGGCTATGTTCTACAAACTTATTGATATAACAGTTCTTTCAGCTTACGTTACATATATATAGAAAATAGTTTAGGAGCACCTTCAAAAGCTCTTGCCACAGATGTTTTCTTGAGCATTTGAGAGAAGAAATTCTTACATCATATATAAAAACCTGGTCTCTAAGCCCGCTTGCTGTTGGCACATTTCAAGCCAAGTCAACATTATCGGTATATGTTGTTTTGAATTTTGTTATAATAATTGGACGACAGCCAATCTTCAGCATGTGCGCCGATAAGGAGTTCACCGCAGACGAACTGCCAACACGCTGATGGCCAAATTAAGCAGAAAGGCAAATATTACAGATATCATGAGAAGACCATATGCAGACATATGAGCCAATCTCGCGTTGCGTGCGAAAAAAGAGAACTTCAAACATTTTTTGGAAAACATTTCCAAATATTGAAAATTTGCGTATTTTTCGAAAAAAATAAGAAAATTTGTGGCTGAGCTGAAAGCTTTTTTCGTTGTGATCAAAATTTGTTGGGTTATTATTGTTCGGAAATCGAGCGTTAACCTCTAAGGCATTTGGCGTAAGTAAGTAAGATGTAAGTGCCTAGGAGATATGCGAACTCAGTCTTATCACAATATCAAATCATTAATGTCTATTAACGCTACACATTCAGTTAACAATACAGCTGTCCCTACTGCTTAGCCATAGAGTCTTACATTGTCACGACAGCGTTCAACCAGGCAGATTCTGGTAATGTTGTGTTGAAGTTATCGATTGCCGTTTCTGTCAACACCGTGTATTGTCCGAATGATGAAGCAACGTCTGGGGTTGCTGGCACCCGTATGGTGAGCCAAGACAACAATTCGTCTTCGTCGAATACCGATGACCTTTCTTCTAAAGGCTTGAATTGTAACAGAACGCTAAACTAACGGGAAACAGGTACAAACTCCTCGTTTGCTTTCAATGATGGCTTCGGTTGTTTTACACTATGTATGGTGAGTTGTTTGAAAGAATATAAATCTTTTTCTACATCTTTTGTTTTCCGATAGTGCTAACCTGTTAATCCTTTGCTTTACCCCGTTTGCATTATCGGAAGATTCCTATCATCCGACTATGTCTCTCACTGTGAAGGTGCGCGTGGTCAAAAATAATTGCAGATCTACACCTGAGTCAACAAGCCCACATTATATTTTTCATGAAACAGTTTATGACTCGTTGCCCAATTCTTTGATGGTACAATTCCGCATAGAAACTCGGTTGATGATGATAGCATCTTATTTTATATGACGCTCTGCACTTTGCAAATCCCCTGACCGTACCTTACAATTTACGCCTGATTTGAACCCCGCTTTTTTTAATAATGAATCAGAAATAAAACAATTAAGAAAGTTATATTCGGCGAGGGCCGAATCTCGCATACCCCCCACTATACTTTTCGCATTCTACTCGCCAAGTTCGTTCATTTGATACCCATGTCGCTGGTGTTATTAAGAAAAAATGAATCGTAGTGCCTACCATACTCGTTTTAAATTAACCCACTTTTAGGCAGATATTATGTTTTCATTTGAGGGGCGTACAAAATAGTTTTAAACGTTTTGTCTTGTTTGCTTTATGATAAATAAACATTAAACCTCAAAAAACTGGAAAAAATTAGTTTTAATTATTCGTAACTTTGCGCGAGTGCAGCCGATTGGTTCTATTTTTGGACCTACAGAGTAAAGTGTCCCGTAAAGCAAATGTGGAAAATTTCAATCTTCGAACTTTAATAAGTTCTGGGTAACGAGCAAAAATTCAAAAATTTTTGTTAAAAAAAACTGGGTTACTTTCCGTTTACAGTGCATTGCGCGCTTCCGCTCTGACCAATTTGGCGCATTTTTAATACCCACCTGCGTGCAGAAACTTTCAATGTTTCTACTAAATTTGAAGTTAATATCTCCATTATCGCGACCAGGAGAGTGGCAGCAACACACATCACACAGACACACAGACGCACGGACATGGCTAAATAAACTCAGAATTTCACGCTGATCGAGAATATATATACTTTATGGGGTCTCTGAAGCTTTCTTTTAGATTTTACATATATTTTGGAAAAAAAATATGTCCGAAAAACATGTCTTCATACAAATTTCTAATTTTTAATATTTTATGACGAAAACTGATCCTTGGAATTATCCATAGGCTTTTGGATCACATACGCCTCATTTTTTTACTACACTAAGTATAAGGGATCTCATGGAAGCAAAAGTCTAATTTGCGGTTTGTTATGATGGCGCCAAAATGAAATGTAATAAAATCTTTGGAAAGTAAATTAATGATAAATGTAGGGTACGTTAAATGGCGTTTGCTCAATATTAGGGCTTCCATGAAACGCACGCCTTTATATAAAAATTGTGTATAATTTTTGGTGGATTATCCCGCAAATTAGACGATTTGCTAGCGAAGGGTCGGTCTTGCCTGACTATAGCATTCCCGTCTGTTTTTAAAAGGAGTTAAGATGGACTTACTTCTCAGACGTGTAGTCTTTACAGTTGACACACAATTAATTCCAATCGTTAATGTCAGTGGCATTCGTTATTTATTTAAATCTTCAATATATACAGTTTCCGGGTGGATTTGTTTGAGAGTGTAATATGTGTTCGTCTATATATCTATGTGGGTTTTGCGGTTTTCTTTCATTCAATCATGCGTGAGTTCAATAAAAGAAAAATTGTAACATTGCACATGGTTCTGGCGAACACTTGATAATAATTGTGTTGATTTTGTCTAAATACAAAGAGGGAAAGGAGCCTTCAAATGGAAACGAAAAAGAAAATATTTCCAAAACCGCAATCTGCAAATAAACTTGCATAGTTATAGAGCTCTCCCAAACTTAGCATAGCAATAACATATGAGAATGACTATAATCAGAAGTAATAGCAACTCAGGTGAAATTGTTATGTAATTTTCATATAACCGTAGCTACGACAGCAAGTAACTGGTCTCTAAAGGTAATGAGTTTGTGGGTAATACACATAAGAGTTGCGCTAATAGTAGCTTTTGATACACGGTTCAACGGTACATGCAAGGAACAGAAGAGAAGAATTCTTGAAGGCGTTTTTATTTTCGCGTTTATCGAAAGGATGTTAAAATTTGCTTAAATCACTAGCGGCCGCGAAGAAATGTATTGTGTATTACGCTCTTAAGCCGAAAATCTTTTCAGATTTTCTGAGCACTAGAAAAAATTGTTCTCATGCAATTTCTTTTACTCTATTTTTAACATTAGGACACATGGCTCAGAGATTTTTCGTAATATATACTTATTTTTGATGAGCCGGATCCCAAGTTTCTCTCCACTTATCAAGTTTCCTTTTGTGTCTTTTCGTTGATTGTTGTGCCCGATTGTTTGCTTAACTCTATTCGTCTGCCTTTTCATGTACCTATATGTCCAACCATCCATCCACTTTTCTACTCTCTATTTACCAGGCCGTTTCTCTGCCTCCTTTCATCCATTAATTGGTTTATTTGTCCATCGCATCATAGATTACGCTGCCAACTGTTTGCTCTTTTTCTCTTCTTTTCTATTCTTCTTACTTAACCATCCAACAACTTGTACCTCTACTCCTGTCTTAGAACACAGTGTACACTTATTAACGTCATTACAACTCCGTCTGTCTTTTCGTCTTCTCGTCTGTCGGTTCATTTGCCTATCCATGCTTTCGCTTCTGCATCAGCTAGCTTTTCGTTCTTCCTGTTAACCACCAGCAATTGGTTCTAATCGCCTATTTATTCATCTTTCTTATCATCTCCCTCGGCTGTCTTTCTGGTCAACTATGCGTTTACATACAATTTTTGGGCATCCAGCGACTATATGTTCGAAATTGTCAAAGGCATAAAATATTAGATAGAAAGTAAAGTTTAATTTGAACCTTTCCGCTCAACTACAGAAGTAAAATTGGAAAATGCTAATCTGCCAATAAGTATTGCCGTGATAGCCACGAAAAAATTTCTAACATTCCTAAACTGTATGCAAGTAGAATAGGACTCGGCGCAAGCTGTATACAGCTTTCTAAGTTCTATTTTATATTTTTTCTCAAGTCTCATCCTCTATTATTGTTTGTCTTTGTCTCATCCGTTTTTTTTGTCGCAATTTTATTTTGCACCTTCGTTCACTCTCCATTTCCCTCATATTCTAGCGAAGCTTAGGTCACATAAAATACTCTAATATTTCTTTTGGCCAACATAACCGCTTTCTGGTTATATTCTTCTCATACCTTTTATTCCGTTCTGTAAACTGTTAGGCTAACTGCTTGTGCATGTGTGCACGATGGCAGGCAAACTTTAAACTCATTTTTCCTCATCTAATGCACACCAGAGTACGATTTTGATGCTGTAACAATTTATTTAGTATGAGTTTAGTACACTTTTGGGATATGCGTCGCGTTGTTTATATTTTTGGCTACTTTTTACTGTTGTTCCTCGTTGCCTTCTATTTGATTTAATTTTTATTTTTTTATGTTTTCTTTCTTTTTCTATAAAAGCAACAATTTAAATTTCTTTTCCTTTAAATAAAACAACACCTTTTGTGTTATTAGGATTCATTAAGATGCTGTTAATTGGAAAACTAAAGTAAAATTGGAAAAATTACAAAAGAGCTAAGTCTTAATTAAATTTAATTGGCTTCGTTTAGTTTCCAGAATGCTTGTGAACATTTTTTACGATCCATATGGAAGGTATACTAAGTTTGTTGAAAACGTTTGTAAGTTCATATCGAAATACGTCGGACAGCAGTCAGCAATGAAAAATATTCAGCACGTAAATAGAGAAAACATTATAGACCTACAAAGGTCAGCACATAGGATGAAAAGCATCGGTGAGTTAACTTAACTGTGTTTGCCGTCCTGTTCGGCTATAGAATTATAAATATGTCATGAAAACTTTGTTTAGAATATCGTACTAATGTAGTTAAAAGAAATTAAGTAAACATGTCCTTCCTTCACAATCACGATCAAGTGAAAATATGGAAAGTCTGGTTAAGCAGCCCGCAAAACTTTCTTTTTTACGCTCATACAACATGACGAGCGCATAGCGAATAAGTTGTGACTATGATATCGTAAGCATGCAACTCGATTTTGAAATATTAAAATGTTCGGTTCGAGCCCATATATTTTCTTGGTATTTTTTAATAGCGTTATTTTCTCTTCTTTGTCAAAGCTTTTCTTCTCTTATGGTTATCCTTTTCCCGGGTTCCGTAAAAAATGTTTAGCAAGCAACCAACGCCTGCTGGCTCCCAATGATATTTTCACTATCATATCTCTAATCTTAGAAGCGAAAAGAAGAAAAAAAGACTTGTTAAACATGAACTGTGCAAATTCCACACATAATTAGTGGTTAACTGTGTAACCGCCTGAGGCTTGGTTAAGAACTTTACTTTTTTCTTCCACTATTTAAGCGTGTAAACTGTTTTCTTTACCTTTTGTATAAAAAGGAAAAACATTTTTTCGCTTTCTTTTGCAACTTTTACAGTAGGAGATGTAAATAAAACTTAAATTAAATTTGATTAAATGAAAAACAAAATCAT
The DNA here is from genome assembly GCA_000688715.1 of Glossina pallidipes. Taxonomy (NCBI): domain Eukaryota; kingdom Metazoa; phylum Arthropoda; class Insecta; order Diptera; family Glossinidae; genus Glossina; species Glossina pallidipes. Next base: position 342,288 of record KK499856.1, on the reverse strand, counting down.
TGAAAAATGTCACTGAAACACTAACAGTGCGCAAAACAAATAAACAAGCAAGCAAACAATCAAAATAAACCGAACGATGCCAACATCTTAGCAACACTAATGTGAGTGAATTTCATTGCATAAGAGCCTGTTTGCGTTGCTCTTCTTATTGCTATTGCTGTTGCAAGCGTTGTTGTAAACGCTTTCAAACGAAACAGGGTAACAAGTAAAGAAAAGGGGAAAGAGAAAGCAAAGACTAAACTAACAAAACTCTATAACTCTTCGAAAAGTTTTTACGTAAACCATTTGCAAAAACTTCTTCAAGCTAAACATTTAATAGCACTACCGTGTCATTCAAACATACGCATAAAGAAATTAAAAAAAAATAGAGAAACAAAATAGCAACAAAGAAGGAAGATTAAAGAAAATACATGCAAAAAGGCAAATGCAGTGCAACACTATTAGAAGTTCACAATGAATCATTTTTCCAATCAGAATATTTTTAAACTTTTTATTCTTCAAAAACCCACACATTTTTATGAAGGGCAAGCCCAATCCGCCAAACAAACTCTATAATCTAATGCAACAACAAAATTTTACTTTCATTTTGCAGAAGACCTCTTTGTGCCTTTCTTTTAATGCAATCTAAAATTTTCTGTAGATATGATAGCAACGGGTTCATGGTTCATTTTAAATTTTTTAAACAGACTTCTGCATAATAAGGTATTTTTGAGTTCTTAAGGGGGTTTTATTTGACCGACTAAGAAGGTAGGCGGATTACAAAATATGTGTGTGTACGACAACCGGGACGGTAAAGTATGCAAATCGTTAACACAACCACTTGCCGCTAAGTAAGCTTTTCAATGCCTTGAGAATAATGTTCACGAAGTTATGAAGAATGTTGTAAGAAAAGTGGCGTTCAACAAAGGAAGCTATCCGCAAGCTGTTACGTTTCATTGAAATCCTTGTATGCCAAACATAATATCCCCGCTACGGTGTTATATGCTGTCTACTGTGGCCCAAAAATAAAAGTTCCGCTCCGATCCGAGTTGGTGAAAAATCCTTTAAACTCATTATTACCTTATTTCGTCCGCATTCATGCGGTATTAAGCACTGCAACTTTCTTCCCCAGAAGTACAAGCAATTAGGAGAATTGTGAAGCTATGAGTTCCTGTTGATCGATTGCTTCTCGCAAGTGATTATTTATGCGATTAGTTTATTTTACTTTTTTCAAAAACTGAACCGGAATGTGCATCGGCAAAAATTGGAAAGAGCAAGACAACAATTTTCGTCATCACCAATGATCAATCATGAGGTTTTAAATCCATGGATTCGTAAATCTCCCAAATAATGCTCCAGAGTCAAGTCTGTAGATTGACCTCAAAATACCCATATAAGTTGTCGTTCATGGTGAGTGCATTGTTTGAGCGTAGTGTTTCCTCACCGACGGAGGCAAGGCTAGAAGAGTCAAAGGGAAAGCGCAATGCTGGGCGACTGAAACGAAAACATGTAGCTACCTTTCATTGGTTTCGAAGGTGCAAAAAGCTTTTTAAGCTAACAAGAAGGAAATTCTTTGTAGAAAGAGTTTATAGCGTTATTACGCCTTACTTATTGGAAATCCCGACCTAAAACTGAAAATCTAAGAATAGTTCTGCAACCATTTCAATGACGCAAAGTTACTTTAAAAAAAAGTACTTTATTTACCAATAAATATTTCCTTCCGCTCTAAAAGAAATTTAAAAACACGTAAAATTAATAAAACTAAAATTATGTTTTATAAATTTTGAAGTTTTCCCAAAATTTAAACAAAAAGAAAAGAGAAAAACTTTTAAAAATATATCCCTTAAGGAATTCTACAGCGACTGCAGTAACAATAGCAAAATAAATGTATATTGAATATTCTACAGAATTTTCATACCTACCGTGTCGGGTGCATTAAGTTTGTTGAACATTTGTAACGCGTTGAAGGTCTTAAACATTATATTTCCGCTTGACTATTATATATAATAGCAGTGGTAGTATCGTTGTAGGGATATTTGTTTATCGCCGTGTTTTTCTTTTCCGCTGTCTATCTCTTTTTGAGTTCCCTAGTCGCATAGTTTGATAGTTTGGATATAAGTGACTGTTCGATAGATATACCGAGGTGAGTAATCGTCCTTTAATGAAACCATTGTAGTAAATTGAGTACACCTCGCCTGTAAATATTTGAATATGCTAAGTCACGTTACACAAATCGATACCTTCTAGTCATTGTTAATATATGTAATAGCAATCGAGAAGAGGTGCGATAAACCACAAAAGCAGACCGTACTGCTTAGGGATTGCATTGCATTCACTTGTAAACAGTTTCAGGAAGGGTCCACAACCTTTTAATATGCTGATCAGTTCCACAAACCTCGCGACGCAAGAAACGGACTTTATCTCTTTCCCCTTTTACTTCGTCCTTATGTGCTTCTCTCACAGTTCGCAAAATCTGAAGTCAGACGTGTCTCACTCTCTTGGTTGCTATATATAAAGGGAGCGGTTAAGTAAGTTTCTTTTCTAACACTTCTCAATATGACATTCACTATCAGTTATGAGTAAATATTGTCGCCGCAAATACACCCATGGTATAGGCCAATTCATGACTATTTCAAGACATATATTTAGATATATAAGTAATATAGAGAGTAACGGTAAGTATTAACATATTCGATATAAGCCGAATATACTTTGTTTCTGGCTTTATAATATTTTTGCTTTTTTTAGCTTTCTTTGGAACACCAAATTGCCCCCTTATGTTAGGTAAAAATTCTCTATCCCCGTTGCTCATCCCCTTTACAAACTTTTAATATCAAATTGCTGTGTATGTGTGGGTGCGAGTGAATTCATAAGTTTAACATTACAGCGTAGAAAAAGCTCAAAGTTTTACGTTCGCAAATATTTACCCACATTCTCGTCTTTTCTAAATATTCGAGAGAGCTGGGTGGCTGTGTACAGGTTACAGCATTAATTTTCCGTTTATTTCAAGGCCACACTGCTATGAGAACATATTCGAAAATTTTAAAACTAACAAGTTTTTAGCATTACAATGTCACACAGAATGCTAAGTAAAAGTGCAAATGACAGTAAAGTGTGCTGCAAGTGAAAAGTGTAAAAAGTAAAAATGTTTCAAAAATGATTATTAAGTATTATTCGTTTTTTACCCTATACATATACACGTATTCGAGCAAAGCGAGCGCAAGAGAAGTAGCACCCACAATTATGAAAGTGGTCTAAGTCATACATTTCTTGTTTCGAGATATTTAATGATTTGCATTTGAACAAATTAAAAAATGTTATTACATTATGCGGATTTTATTAGTCCTTATTAATGGAAATCTCTTATGAATGAAAATTAAGTTTTGTGTGAATTTCGTCCAAAATGTATTTTTAAAGCTACAACTGACGTAGACCATTCTCCAAATTAGCTGTATGATCAATAAGTGATTTAAAGCAGTAAAATAATTTTGAGGAAATAATTCATTAATTATTTTTAAAAAGTAATCCATTTTTATCACTTTATGCTTTTTATCATTACGAGTTGTTAAAATTCTTAAAATGTTCCTGAAAAACTGAAGGGATGTATGATAGTAAAAACATGATATCTTTATATGTTTCTTCTGTTACTGTACTAGTGATGGTGCATAATGGAAGTTTTTAATATTTCCGTATATGTTTGGTCTACGTCTTTCAGGTGAAAGATTCAAAGCGTGGAATTTAGAATCATCTAAAGAAGAATATCTTATAGGGTTCAATTTTCAACAATCTCATCCATTGAATTTGCAGCCAACAGACAGATTCACCCGCGGTATTTTTACTCTTTTTGTCATTGACTCTTCTAGCGATTTCGTCGAAATAAAATTCGGCTGCGACATTCGTTCTACCCGAAATGTATTTATTCTTCTGCACTTTTCTGTCAATTCATAATAATGTTCGTAATTGTAGATGTAGTTTTTTTTTCACTTTCATTTTCAATAACCCAAAATCGCGGTCATTCTGCACAAAGTGATGACAACATGTGGTCTATCCTTTCAATATTATTGTTTGATGACTGAGCACTTTTCATCTGTGTCATTGTTACTTTAAGGTTACAACGTTGGCCTGAACAAGCATCACTGTAAGCTATTACGTATTTTTGAGTAGTTGTATCCTCCATATGCATTAAAATGCATGATAACACATCCTGTGCACCTCTTAAAGCTGTAGCTTCATCCCGTGCATACATCTTGACATTGCCATCAGGGAAATTGTGGAAACCCAATTTGTATACGTACATATTTCGCTGATAATGAGGTAACGAAACAGAAAGTTTTGGAGTGATTTTGCAAATCAAAGGAGAATCCATAAAAATCCTTGGGATTTTCTTTTGCTTTTTTGCTCTGCAAGACAATTCCTAGCTCATTAGTGCATGCTTCGATTTTTCCCTTCAGTAATTCGTATTTTTGGTATGTGTCTTGTTGGGGAGTATGGAAATTTAAATTAAATTCAGTCTTAAATACTATCCTGTAGATCCTCTCCTTACCAAATGGATGGTTAGTTTCCTCGTATTTCTCTACATATCGGCTATATATTTTACAAATATCTAAATCAGAACTCGACCGGGAGTCTGACGGGCTCTGGTATATTTGATTGAGACCACCTTCAAAATTAACACTAAATGAATTCCATATAATGTTGAAATTAAAATCACTATTTAATGGTTTATTTTTGACGATATCGTAAAAATTGCACTGAATCAAGTTAGTTTAAAATAATGTGTTTTGAAATAACCAATAAATTCATATTTTTAAATTTTGACTTAGGCCACTTTCATAATTATGCACACATATGATACGGTGTTAATGGTTTCATAGTAGTTACAATAATAATGTAAAATATGTATAAGAAAAATTCGATCAACATCTTCTCTTGTTTGTTATTATGCGTCGTTTTCACATTGTTTTAATGATTGAAAATTTTAGCTATTTTTGAGCCTTAAGCTTACTAACATTTTAATATTCAAGTTATATTAATTCGAGGAATTATTTATAACAAAAGCGCTAAGAGACCAAAAGACATTTCACTGTTTGTCTCAACAAATGTCTTATTTTGTCATTTGTAACTTTAACCGAGTGTCAAAACCATTAGCACACGATTATTTGCGAATTGTTATTGTCCCCGCGTACATCATTATGGAGCATTTTCATCGTAAACGTCATTCAGTTTTTTGATTAACTTATTTTGGTTACAATTCTCACAGTTTTAAAACTTGGACTAATAAATGAACCTATCTTGTCCGCAAACCCATTTGTAATTTGTAACCTTCCAGTTGTATCGGACATAACACCAACATGCTCAACATTTTTTAAAAATAAATAAACCAGAGTTAAAAAATTCAAAATATTACCCAAAATGGATTACTGCCCCCCAATTCTTTTTTTTGACGAAGCATGTGTTGCATTTTGTATATTACGTGAGCATGATTCCAACGGTTCCATTTCTTTTTTATTCCAAAATTATTACAGCTTTGCTTGTCCAACACTACAATGATTAATAGTATTTTCAGTACCCGTAACCCTTTTGAGCCCCCAACTTTAAGCGGACTCCGACTAGGGGCCATCTTACGGGAAATAAGGTTCGTCAATTCCTAGTCGATCAGTTCAATTTTTTTCGACGGTGACACCACACATTTTGATCATATCATATATCATATATATATATAGCTTTAATTTCGATCTTTCTTCTGTGAACAGCAATTTTAAACTGAGTTAATGAAAAGAGTTAAGAAGTAGATGTTCTTCTTGGTAACATAAGAATTATTTAATTATCAAAAAAATTGTATTTACTGAGGTGACATTAAGGTTAAAGAAAAAATATAAAAAAAACTGGCAAGAAAATTATATCCGAGAATAAGCAAACATTAATTTTGGCAGTTTGTCAGTAACGAGCCAAATACTAATTTTTTTTCTTTTGAAAAAAGAGAAATTTTTAATTTACGCGGTATTATGAAGCGTGCACCCCTTTGACCTATTTACCCAATTGCCCGTAACTTGTTTACACATACAAACAGACGGAGAGACGGACATTCGGATATGAATTTAATCAAAAGTGTGAATATTTTTTTTGGGGTTTTCGAAGCTTTCTTCCGAGTGTTTCAAACGCCTGACAAAATGAATTTGTCCTCATCTTTCGGTAATGGATATAAAAAAAATGGAAAGTATTATTTATTACATTTATGGTGAATATAATTCATTAACATGAACAATTCATTGTTCATTAACAATAACACAACGTAATTCATTAACAATAGCACATGTTGTAAACATCGACATTTTGTATTAAGTTCGCTTCTGTCCCTCGCTTAGCTTTAATTTATTTTTTCGTATTCCTAGTTGTTGAGCTTCAAGTTACAGTGTTAAGGTATGGAACGGGGAGGCTTACCGCATTGAACATTACATGGTGTGACAGATCATTAAGCCGATTGGCAGTAATTGTTTCGAACGTACCTTTGCAGGAAATAGCATTTCTTCCCTCTTGTTGATAAGGTCGACCTTGATTAACCGTGACCGTTCGTCTAATTTACATTTATCGAAGATCGAAATCTTTAGTTCTTGAGTTAGAATCACGAAATAGTGCAGCGCAGCTAAGACATTAAACTACAGGAATAAATCGAGTAGCAAACATTAAATTAAACTGCCCATAAAAATGAAAAATTATCGACCTTTATGCATTTGATTGGAGTCGCTATTTACGGTCCTGCAAGTCAAACGAACATATCAAATTCATATATCACGCAGGATTTATTATATTGTTAAGAAAAAATCTCGATAAAATGTTGTTTATATGAATCTTATAATGTTAATCCTAATCCATGAGCATGATTTCCTCCTGCCCAAAGAGTTCTCGTTCTTTACAAAGTTTTACAATCAACAGTCATTAGTTTTAAACATTTTGTAGATAAGCAGTGAAAAACCAGATAGTAGCAGCGTGAAACGTGAAGAAATTGTTTTAATAATCAATTTTTTGCTGGCTATGGTAAAGAAATCTAGTCAAAAAGTTAATATATAAATATTATGGAAAGATGACGAAAACAACTGAGGTTAGCGGTATTATCCCCAATGAAAACAATATAGCAATAAAGACATGATGTCTAAATAATAAAATAATAAATAAAAGTAAATTAATGTTTAAATGAGAAACTCAGTGTATCAACCTTTAAACTTCTATATAAGTTTGACAAGTTACTTTGAAGAAAGAATATGGAATATTCAGGCTACTATGAACAGTTTTGGTGCGAAAGAATCACAGGACAGTTCCAATAAGACGAAGAGCCTTAGACATATTTAATACGGCAGTTAGAGTTAACCTAAGTATTTAATATTACACATAAATGTTTGACTTAATTTTTCAACAGGAAGTCATTAGTACTAGATCTGAAGCCGTGTTGGGATATGAAACGGCATTCACGTTTACTAGCAAGAAAGATTGCTTGGCTTTTCTGTGCACTAAGCAAAGCACGCCATTTTCTAAAAAAGACATTCGTTTCAATAACTACGCATTAAAGACTGATAATGAACTAAGGATGACAGTGATTGTAGAATATTCGCAGTGAAAATGTTGTGCAACACATATGAAAGACAAAAATCTTAAAGCTTCCATACTCTACAAAGTCTTGAATAATCTTAACTCAATAGGAAAGCTTCATGATGTATATTAAAGATGAGCTCAGCGGGCCAAAGTGAATAAGAAGCAGCTATGATGTCGAGCTGAATTATTCCAGTAAGTCTTTCAGAATTAAACTTTTATTTAAAAAAATGATAAATTTTGATAAACAGTTGTATAGAATCCGAATCATTGAGTAGGGAGGACAAAAAAAATTTTTTTTTATCATATTGTCTATAGTGTTCCAAATAAGCTTCTCTTCGATAATGTGCAATATGAGATTTTAGCGTAGCAATGTTGTTTCATTTCCTTTTGCTTAAAAAAGAGTGCAACCATGTATTGACATTGTTAAGTTCACGCAGGAGAAAGAGTTTAATACCAGGAGATGCTTTGACACCATTTCTGTCGGTTTTTGTTGTATCTTGATTTTCGGTACGGGAGAGAGGGATTGAGAAGGAAAGAAGTTGTTCGATTTGACGAAGGAGAAAAACGAAAAAGGTTTGGTGCGGGTGGCGGAAATGAAAAATAAAGGAATTTTTTAAAAACACTTGAGTTGTAAAGCAAAATTTTACTTACATTAATTTTTGCTGAGCGGCTAATATGAAAATTAAAAATGGAAGTACTTTGAGTGATGTGTGCGAAAAAAAAAAAACTATGCAGAATAACAAATGTCATTAAAAGAGAAATTAATTAAATAAAATTAAAAAAATTTTAAAAATTATTTATAAAAACTTAAGAAGTTGCTGAGAAAAAAGAGAAAAATTCAAAACTATTTAGAACATTTTTTATTTTAAGAAATGCTATTTTTATTGCATATGCAATTATTGTATGGCTGCGTAAGGGAAAGTATTAGTAGAATTGACTCTAAGGTGAATCAAAACAAAAACAGGAAAAATTTGTTCGATAAAAAAAATTTTTTTTTTAGCTTATCTGGTCATCGGCTCCAACTACCGTAATTATATCTAAAAAAAAAAAAACAAATACTTTCAATGAAATTCTACAACAACAAGAAAATTATATGAAACCATAAAAAAGAAGAACGAGGAATCTGTTCCCAAAAACATGAGACATTAAAATTCAACGTTTGGGATAAAGAAGTAACAGCAACAACGTAGCGGACTTTTTTGTTGTTGTTGTTGACGTGCATAAACGCTGATTGCGTCTAAAAGTCTATAACTAAAGTACTTAAGAACGATTAATCTTTTTGTTTTTCGTCGACGTTAAAAAAATTTAAATTACAATATCAGGATTATTATCGAAAGAAGAAGCACGTTGCATTTGACTTGTGACACAAGCAAACACAAGTGTAATGTGAAAGTTGCGTTTATACACAACAGCTATAATATCACATTATAATCTGAAAATGGCATTCAATGTTATCTGAAAATGTGCTACATATGAGCAATAAAAACAGCAGCAAATCCAAGTATAGCCGGCATCTATCATATAACACCGCCATCTTCATTAATGATACTTCAACACAACATATACGACATCTTTATGATCTGAAGCAACAAACCAGCGGCACGAGGGCTGTGTATGTAATTTTTTTTTTAAACATTTCTATTATTAATATTGCACATATGTTGTATAAATATTTCCACTGTTGGTATTATCTATACGTAACATATTTTATATATACATTATAAAAAAAAGTATATCTTAATAAAATGAAATGAATGAAAGAGTGAAATAATGATATAGAAATGCGCTAAGTTCTTTTTTATGAGAGGAAGGTAGATTGATAGGCGTCTTAGAAGTCTACCAACAAGTCTTTGGGGCGGAAGGTAGGCCAACGAGCAGAGTGTTTATTGAAAGGCCATAGTGGCACGTAGGATCTCCGTTTGGTAGATTAAGGTTTCGTCTTTTCAGCATATTCTGTAAGGGTCCGTAAGCAAAGAATATAGAACCCCTCTCACATCTCACGAACGAGCTAACTCCGCTAAGACTCTTACGTACGATTCATACGCCTCCATTTTTCTTAGAGGTGGCACTGCAAGGTTACCGCAAAATTTATCTAGATAACAGCTTTAGATACAAGAGGACATAGATAGACTTACTACTAAATTAGTTAAATAAAGTTTGTGTAATGGTATCATTACTGCATAAAACTAAGCCTTATATATACACACATGGTTACACAAAAGGCGGCTCACCAACGTAGGGGCACATACATACACACGTTTTCCTGAATTTTTTTAACTCACGAAAGAAGGCTCATAGGCCCTTATGAAAATGGTTTCAAGGTTCTTTGATTTAGAGATTACAGTTGCATTTGAAGATTTCCATAATCGCGGGAAGTAACGTAATATTAAACAAGCGTTTTTAAGCTGGTAAAAACCAACCCCTATCTTTGGCAACATGTAACCTTTCCTGACCACCATTACGCTTGCACAGTGCTATGTCTCAGTTGTACGGCTGTCTTCTTATCGTTGCCATTTTAATTCAATTCAATCTTTGCAGCAATTGCTGCTTTTTGCGCTAAGAAATTTACGTTTGGATTCACGTACACTTTTGCCACCTTATGAAAAAAGGTTACCACTTCCTCTCTCTCTGCGTTCACTTGGAAAATATAGGAAAGTCTCAGGCGTTACGTTCATGGTAAAGTTGATAAATACAGTACTTGATCAACTTGAATGTTCCTATCCGCCCTTGAAAAAATTTTCTTTTTATAAAACTTAGCCCATGAACGTTCAACTACCAAATTTGTAAGCCACATAAGGTCCTCTGTAAATATAAACGACGTTTGTGACTTATTTTCTTCATCGCTTTCCGTTGATGACATTAAAATTACGCCTTTTAATACCTTTGCATCGCCGACGTCATAGCTAAAGTAAATTTTAAAATCTTAATATCAAAGTACATTCCGCCAGCATACTGAACACTATTGCTAAGTTTCGACTAATCTTTGGTATTGTTCATCCTGTGCACTCTCAGTTTGTGTGTGTCATGTGTCAGGGATGTGGTTGAGCTTAATGAGTGTATGATTTTCTTTTTGTTTATTCTTATATGTGCATATTAATTTCGAGGTTTTAAGATTTCTTTTTCTTTAATTGAAACTAATTTAAACTTTTAACACAATTGTTGAAACTTTAACGTCCTCAGAAATTCTGCCAACATTTAAAATCACCACTAACTACATGTTAACCATTACCATTAATAGTTATCTGTTAATATCAAATTTGAATATATCCTTCGTAATGTGAAGACTACCGGAAGTATTAACGGGAGAATAACGTGGGTAGATATGCAAGGAATGATTGTTGAAGAGAAACACTTTGAGTGCAATGTCCTCTTATAAACGTCGTATTAACAATGGCTATTGACTAATTGATGTCTAATAGTCTTTCTTATTAGAATTACAAGCCCCCTTTCCTTAAATTTTCACGATCACGGCAGTAACAGAGCAACTCATTATGTTTGCTAAAGAAATTACAGAATTTAAACACGTTTTGAAAAATATGTTGCGAACTGTGAATCCCAGGACAATATTTTAACATTAAGACAAAAACACATCAATTTTCAGGCTACGCCGGTGATCACCCCAAATTGGGCGCCTTGAGTCTTACAACTTTTTAGAACAATGGCTAAACAAGTAATCAATTCTTAAATCTTTTCGAGAGAATATAAACTATTGCCGTGTTGTTTAGCGTTTACTAATGACTAGGGCTACTAGAAGTAGCATATGTTCTCTGATGTAGCACCTTAAGGGAATGCATATCACACATTTATTAGCAGAAAAGTTTGAATTTCCGCTTCATTCTGCATGTTTCGGCTGATGTTAATATAACTTATTCAAATTAGGCCATCTATATACGTAGCTTCATGTGGACCACTGCAGATAACACTCTCCAATGGCATTGCAATGTACTGATTTATTACAACAAAATGTTTTAACTTTGCAACGTGTACGCCCATGACCATACATCTGACAGTTATAACATTCAGTAATCTTTACTCTTTTTCGAAACCTCGTAATCTCTAGACCACTCCGACAGGCTCAAACATTAGCCAGATGTATTATATAAAGTTCTGAAGAGATTGGTTTATAAGGTTTCTCAGATTAACCGGTTTAAACGTAACGTTCAAACTTCTTGTTGAGAAGATCAATAGGTAGTATGTGGAAACAGTTGCTGCAGACTTAATTATTATTTTTTTTTTTTTATGAACATTTTACATTAGATGTCAAACATGTGTGGACAAAGAACTACAAGACTATTTAAATAATCACCTTATTCCTTGACTAACCATACTAATCGCCAACTGCCACTGTCAAGAAAAATTTACGTTGCAAAAAATATAGCAAACTTTCTTCCGAAAAGCATTGAAGGATTCATTAAAGCATTTCAAGTTCAGCGGTAACGTTTTTCAGTATCGTACTGACCGGACAATAAATGAAAGTTCGGCAAAGAGATAGGTATGTGCCGGTACTAATATAAAAGGCGTCATTTTCGACCTAGACGCTGTAGACGTTCTATTGAAAAGTTGAGCGATTATGATCGAAAGATTTCGTAAACCTGGATTAACATTTTAAGCTCACTTTAGCCCTAGAAACATTTCAAAACGGCATGAATCAAGAAGGAGGCACGATCCCTAAATATATTATTATAAACAGAACCTAGTTGACAAAAACTTCACGTCTGTCCAAGCTAGAAGATTACTTAGCTTCAACATGCGCATATGGGGTCAGATGTGGCATATTTTAAAAGAAATATTGTCGAAGCTATATTGTCAAAGAATATGGCCAAAGATAAGTTTGGGAATTAAATCAAAGTATACCAATGATTCCACAAGATCAATAGTTTTCTCTCTTAATTTAATACGCAAATTGTAGGAATTGGATTGGACTCAGCTAAAAAGTTTTGCCTTAGTCTTACAGGTGCTGATGTAAAGTATATTATTCGATATGCAGAATGGAAAGATGCTACAGATTTATTAGTCCCAGGTTTTAGTGTAAGAATATCGTCTCGATCACAGCTGCAAAGCATGAAAAGGTCATTTGTATAATATTTTCAGTTTTTGCAGATTTCCCCCTTCTTTGGCTACATTTCATTTCTTAATTTCGTTTCTAAATAACCGGTAATCGGACAGCTAGATTGCAGATAAATTCTTTTCGTTTCAACTGTAACAAAAATATTAAATGCATTACCAACAAAAATTCTTCATCATCAAACTGTTAGAAGGATTAACGCTTTGTTCAAGTGGCCAATTTTAAGATTCAGGCTACCATGCTTGAAGCAATTATGCAAAATATTATTGTTGGCAACAGGCCCAAAATTCACATCGAAAGATATAACGAAAATAGTCGCCGACAGAGCAAGTGGCTCAATCCGGAATAATGGGTGGACAAACCGATGAGTAGGCAAACAATAAAGTGTAAGTAAATAAAGTTGAATGAAATGAAGTCTTAATGTAACTAAATATTATAGAATATACTCAAGTATAGTATCAGTACAACAACAATAAATCATCCTTCTTCTTCAATTATAACGACATTACACTCTCCTTTTACTTATTCGTTTTCGCAATTCCGTTTCTATAGGTTTAATATTAATCCATGCACTGTTAAAACCCCATTTAAATTTGGTAAGTCAAGTTTTTTGTCGAATTGTTGAATTTGTTGTTCGGCAATTCCGTGGACGTCTTGGAATGTTTTTTGTTCAAATTCAGGCCGACTTGGTTAAAAATATGTTGAATTCGATGAGGTCGAACAGTTTCTTGCGGAACATGCATGCCCTCTAAGTAACTACAGATGATTGCAAAATAACATGTTTGTCATTTTTAGCAAAAGAAACCTTGGATGAAGGAATTAGTGATGCAAAATGATCAACCGTCATTTGCAATATGTATACCGTTACGTAAATCGTTTCTTTTGTGATGTTTAGTTCCAATTCCACTCCTTTTGAGATTAAGTTCGTACCATTGAATTGTAGCTTTTACGTTTACGTACGTTTTATTTACAATTCGTAGGAGATCCATTTACAAATTTCTTATATTTTCAAATGCTTCTGGTTTCGCCGCCTAAATATTACGATTCAACTCCCTTGACTCTTTTTGCTTCTGCGTAAACACCCTATTTGTGTTAATCCGTTCTTCCGCTAAATGTTCTGCTAATTGTTAATTTGTTCGACAATCGCAAGCTGCATTAGGCAAGTAAAACTTTGTGAATGTGTGTTTGGCTGTCCCTTTCTTTACAACGTGTTTTCTTGTAAAATCGAAGTCGACTTCCGAGAAAATCGACGGGTTGCCATAACAATACATTTTTACACGAGTAACCGAAAGATGAGACATATATTCAGTTCGTCAAAATGTTTGCAACACTTACATGCACGCTTCAAAAATCACATAAAATATATACATTCGTGCACCAGTGTCAACTTCAAAATCATCTAGGCAGGTCTGTTTGTTCGTCAGTCCATTTTCCATGTTCCATGCTTTTTGTGGTAAACATTCGCCCTTTCGCAAAAGTCAAGATATTGCCCACGAATTTGAAGAAGACTTGTAAAAGTAAATGACAGTAAAAGACAGGCTTTCAATGCAACAAGAGAAATCCTTCGCTTTCCGAACTTTTTCCTCGCTAGTCGTAAGCTACAACAGATATACGATATAAATTTAACAAAAGTATAAAGAAATGGCTATATAACATTATGAGGATACGTGGATTTGGTGTTTGCCTTTTTGTAGTCTTCTTATACCCATCGGTGTAACAAGGGGTATACGCATTTTGTTATATCCACCACTGAAGGATGGGCGTACAATGTCTGTCCGTCTGTCTACTTCTGTATCTGTGTGGTGTTTGTCGTTGGCACTCTCCTGGAAGTTTCTGCATGCAGATTGGTATTCAAGGTGGCCAAATTGGTCGGACCAGAAGCCCGCAATGGAGCATAAAATGAACGCCGCCCCTTCACTCAGAAATTAATAAAGTTAAAATACTGAAATTTGTAACATTTACTTTACGAAACACTCTACTCTTTGCTTTATTTTTGGGTTTTATACTTTATGCAACGATGGTTATAACACTTTCGGTCGCAAACGAATATAGTTTCTTTAATGGTTTGGTTTCTGCAACTCAAAATCATAGCACCCCTGACCACTAGGTTAAGGAAAAGATCGCAGAATGAAAGATCCCACCGCCTATGGCAGTGCCTAATGGCAGTGTTAGGATAGCAGACTAACGGCAAAAGTTAATAAAAAATTTGTTACAATAAAGTAACTCATAACCCGTTTTGAACTTCAAACTCCAAACATGTTCTGATCGAAACGCGATTTTGCAAAACAAAAATTAATAGAAAATCGTATTATAATAAAGAACCCGCAACCCACTTCAGCTCGTGGCAGGATTTTTCAAAACAGTGGAAACAGAGAAACGTTTTAAAGAGAAATGGGCATTAAGTTAATTCAAATATCATCCATCAACATATGGCTGTCTTTTAAAAGCGCGTTCAGGATGTTTTGCAAAAGCCGCTGTTTTTACATGCAAGTGTTTTGTGCAACAGTTGAATATACGGGCACAATGCACTTTTTTCAGGCAATACACAAATGCAAGGTATTTATTTATTCGTATGAATAGCTGATAGGTAAAAATCACGATGTTCGCTGATTCGAATCTCAAACGCGAGTGGTTTACTTTGGTCGTAGCTATATAGAGTGCTTAGTCGGTAAAAACATTACGCATACGGATTGGCCATACACTCACTAGGCACAGGCGTCGCCTTTAATTTTCATAAAATCTGCTTTTTTACGTAAAGTTTCTTGCTTCAGGAATTCTTAAGTGCACTTCACAATGCATTCGGCAGCAATGCAAATATTACTAAAGTTAAATTAATTTTGTTGCTATACACTCTGTACCTAAGCTACTAGTTCTGCGTTAAGAAAGAGATTTATTTATGAAATTCTTCGAAAACGTTTTCATAAATTTTTATCTTATTTATTATTATACTGGAGCTTCTAACAAGTTCTTGCTTTCGCTTTAGAAAAGAAAAATTGTTGCTACTAGTGCTTGCAGCGTCCTTTCAAGACAAAGCGAGTATTTCGTCTTTTTTCTTTTTTATCGCTTGAATGAAGTGAAGTCTACTTAACGCTCAGCTTACCAACGACGTTCATAAAATCAGTTAGCAATAATAGTTATAAATAAATATGTATATATCTATCGAGTGATGGAACGTGAGTAAGGGAGAGAACGGGAGAGAAAAAAGGAGTGAGATAAAAAGCAAATAGTCCGATATTTCATGCAACTCTTCTATATATACATCGCACGTCTGTATTCGCAAGTATGAAAACTTATCTGTTATTAGAGAAAATACTCAAAAAGATTTGTGATGTGACGTTTGAAAAATATGACAAATTCATCATTATTCTTAAAATCATCATCTCCGTATGCAAAGTGTTGCCATTTACCGGCAATGTATCTAACAACGAGACGATTTACTCTGCCTAAACTAACATACACACGCGTACACACATAGATATTTACATCCACACTGTGATTATGTCGATAATATATTTTCAGAAGCAGTGAGTGAGTGGATAGATGAATCTTGAAAGTAGCAGAAGAATCATAAAAAACGGGAGAGAAGAAGAAATTCTTAACTTTCTGTTCTTTTTTATTTTCCTCTTCTTCCAATTTTTTTTACATCTTTTCTTAAGTTTTCAAGTATGCAATTAAGAAACCCTTTAATACCACTCTGCGACTATGTTTTCTAACAATACGTGCATGATGGAGTTTTCCTTATTATTATATTTTATTTTATTTTTTTTCTCTTTGCTATGCTTTCTTACTGTTATTTGCTACTGGGCTAGGATATTATTAAAATGAGCAAGAAAAGTTCGTTCCCTTTTCTTTAGCTTAAGATAAAGTGATTGTCATAAAAAAGACAAATGGTAGCTTATCATTTAGACGGTCTGTCATAGTCATTAGTGATTATGAATGTCAGTGATTTCTCTTCTACAGGATAAATATATCAAATTACACATAATTGCATAATAAGATTAAGTGAAGATTTGCCATATGAGCATTAAAAGAATCCCTTGATCAGCTGATTGATTGCCTAATGACCCACAATAATCTTATTAAAGGAACAAGCAAGGACGAAACAAAAAAAAAAAAAGTTAGACAAGCCAAATAGCCCTTCGTTCTATTAGTCCAACGCCTCCATGCTCGAAAATCCGTAGGATTCTATATGTTGGAATTAATATTTGAACACTTTCCAAATGTCTTGAAATAGTTTAGTAGTTGCAACATTTATCGCTGACGTCGAAAGGTTCGCCTGGTGCGCATTATGAATATTTGCGTTTTAGCTTAAAGTCGATTTGATTATTCCAGAAAAAGAGAAAGTCCATCGAGCAGTAGAGGTGTTATTGGGTCGTCAAAATACAGTTTGTTCATTAATCTATCATCGTAGTTAACCAGTGAGATTGTGATTTGGGCTAACTACACGGTCAGATAACTAAGGAGGAACACTGTTAAAGTATTAAAATAAATTTTACATGCGGATTGCGTTCTTATTAATTTTAAATTTGGCAATCAGTTGAATTGCTCTCCCTACAATCCAATATTAAGAAAAACATCGTAGCAAATTAATTTAGAGGTCATAGAAAATATCGGAACGTAATTTCCTTTGTTAAAACTATGAAATCCAATTATTAATTGTGAACAAAGGGGGTTTAGTGAAACGCTCTGCGATAGCAGCGTAACTTGAAAAAAAACTTCTGTTTCTATTAAGCAAAATTGAATCTACTGAATGCAAATTTTTATCTCAGTGACAATATTGACAAATTGTTAACATATATGAAAAGCAGTTTTAAATATCGAATGTATGTTTAAATGAACGAAAAGGGAGGGAGAAAAAGAAACCTTTCAATAAACTAAATATAAAAAGTCTTAAATTACACATACAATCAACACATACAGCAGAGGAGCGTATGCATTAACATTTCATAATACAACTACAAATGTCGATGAACGTGCAAATGCATGTGCGACTGCATGTATGCATGTACGTGTGCGTAAATACATGTATGAATTTAATATAATATTGATTGTGGAAGTCGATAGTTATATGTGGATGTCAGGACTGAACTGCACGCTATGGAGTGTTTGTGTTGATGTCAGAATAGGAAAAATTTAAATTTAATAAAACATTTCCGTTTATTGTGCAAAATACTTTTGAAGAGAATATACCAAAAACAACAATAACAATAACACAAACAAGGACGGCACCAGTCACATCAGCATACATATAAGCATTCATGTGTTCAAACGTACGCAGCTTTAGATACATCTATAAAGTTCCAACCGGAGTGTATATGAGAACGTTATGCCGAGAATGCGATGCAATCAAATTCTTTATTTGTGTTGGTAAAAATAACAACAGCAATAACAGCAAAAACAACAACTACAGAAACATATGCGAGCGAACGTACGTTCATTTAGATATTCAAACAAGCAAATGTATATGTGCGTTTTTTTGTGTCCGCCTCTGTGTGTGTGTACGGAATGTTTTTATTCAGAGTTTTAAAGATTTTGCTTTTCATTTCATATGTATGTGCGCATTGCATTCGTAGATTGCGTATGTGTGCTGTTCATGTACGTGAGTGCCTTTGGTATAAGCACTGTGTGTAGTAACGTAACTCTTCTCCATGAGTGTCTGTGTTTGTTTGTTTATTCCGTTGTATGTGCAGATAACAAATTGTGTGCAATGGCAATAGGAATAGCAATGTCAGTCAAATACAAGTGACGACCTGTATGCTAAGGAAAAATTATCACACAAACATATAAGATCACTATATATGCATATTTTCACCCAAAAGAAAAACATGATTACTTATATACATAATGGATACATGTGTGGTTATGTAGACGATGTTGTTCTACAAGCGATAGTCTTTACGTTTTTGTTATTCTATATATTTTTCTTACATTTGGTTTTTGATGATGATTATGATGATGATGATGATGACGATGAAACTCGCAGTGGCGGTGGCGGCAACGGTGATGGTAAATTTTCTTTCCGGCTGCTAAGCGCTTAACATTTTATAAGAAATTGGTTTCTATACGTATATATATATATACATTTGCGCGCGCGTGTGTGTGTGTGTGTGTGTGTGTGTGTGTGTGTGTGTGTGTGTGTGTGTGTGTACGATAACATGTACATACCAGCGCTCCAGTGCGCCTTATTGTGCAGTGTCTTTATTGCTCTGTTGGATGGCTGTAAGCTATGCGAGATCTTCGGAATCCAAATAACTTGAATTTTGTAACCCTCAGCTCCAAAAACCAACAATTTTACGTAACAAACCATAAATACACATATACCGGAAACTCATCTCTTACGAATTGTGTAAAATGCAAAAGAAAAAGGAAAACTCAGAAATTTCCTTAGCTATCGAGTGCAAATCTTTTCGCGTTTCACATTCGCAGCCAAAGAAATATTTTTGTTAGCTCACATATCTTCTCCGTACTCTTCTTCTCTCCTCTCCGCTGTCGACCGCTGTTGCATCCGTTTCATGTATGCTATATTTTCTTATAGATTTTACAGTTTTATAATAATAAAGGTTTTGCCTACTTGTCGTGTCCTTGTCGGTTGCTCTTGTTCTTGGAATTCTAGTTTTATTTGATATGTTTTCCTATATTTTTCT
Source organism: Glossina pallidipes (assembly GCA_000688715.1). Classification (NCBI taxonomy): domain Eukaryota; kingdom Metazoa; phylum Arthropoda; class Insecta; order Diptera; family Glossinidae; genus Glossina; species Glossina pallidipes. Next base: position 323,013 of record KK499856.1, on the reverse strand, counting down.
TTACTATTTATTTAACAGCTGGTGGCAAATAATACCAAAAAGCACATGCACGAGCTCCATGTAAAAATACATCCACGCGATTGTATCTTTTGGTTCAAATATGCCGCCTGCTTCTGCAGTGCCAGTGCGTTGCTTGCTGTCTTGGTTGAAGCGTAACATATGAATATATGTTGATTTTCAACTGTATGACGGTGGAATCTTGACATACAATAAAATAAAAAACGAAAATATTTCTATATTTAGCATGTGGTTTTTAAGAACTCCACGTTATGTCGTTGAGTTGCTTAGGTTTAGTTATCTGCTTGTCTTGCTCGCTGGTTGGCTTGTTTCAATAAGCGGGTCGGTAAGTGAGTTAGTGGATCTTTGTTTGCTTGATATGTCAACGTTTGTGCAGTGACAAATATTTTCTAGGCAAAGTTCAAATGTTTCTCTTCTATTATACAGTTTTGTACGCCGTTGAAATTATTGTCTAATGTTGAATGAAAAGCAATTTGTGGTCGACAGTAAGAGTAAAGTTAAGCGGATTTTAAGTATTTTATATAAATCCTACATTAAATAATTTCGGCTAATAATCTATTACTTGTTATCTGTTTGCTCCCATTACTCGGATTATTTTATTTATTTCTTTTTCGTAAGGATTGTAATTGCATTAGCAAAACATGCTCATAGTTTTAAGTTTTATACTCTTTAGGTTTTTGTTTTTCATTTAAAGAGGCGTCAAACAAGGAAATTATTCAACCTCTTTGTCATTTTTTGAAATCGTCATCGCCATGTGCTCAAGAACGTTCATAAACCACGGAGTACTCCGTGTTCATTAACGTCAACTATCAAATCTGAGCGTGCACGGACTTGCACAGTCAAAGTGGTGTTCTAACCAAACATTAAAAGGTTTTTGTGTAGGCTTTTGAACCAATACTTTTCTACAGAATGTGAATACACTGCAGGTGTGGAAGTGAGAGAATCAGCGAATTAGACTCGATTTATGATCATTAAATACCAACATATGGGAAATACTAGGTTTCTGTTGCGATTGCAGATGTACAGAATGAAATACTAAACACTAAGCGCATTGGTGGATGTTGCCGAGTAGTGTGTATAAAAGGTGAATTTGTTAGACCTTATCCCTTGCTTTGGAGCATAAAATATTGAAAACACACACAAAACTACTCCACTCATCATTTTATCATAATGTGTGCAACATCAAAAAGAAACCTTCAGAGACTCTATACAATATATGTATTCTTGATCAGCATTTAAATTCTGAATTGGTTAAGCCATGTCTGTGCGTCTGTATGGTGTGTCTTGTTGAGACTCTCCCCTGGCAGAAATATCGACTTTGCATTTTGTAGAAACGTTAGAAACTTTTGAGCATAGATTGTTATTGAAAATGGGAAAAATTGGCCGAAGCGTAAACCCGCAGTGAAGCCTAAACAGAAAGCAGCTTCGGTTTTGTATGTAAAATTTATTAAACAAGACAGAATGTTTAAAACTCTTTTGTACATTCATCACGGGAACATATAGTATCTGTCTAAATATGCTTCAAATCTAAACTAAATATGACGGACACCACAATCTAGCGGATTAATTTTTTCTTCATAGTCATACATCATACATAAAGCCATAAAGGCATTTAATAAAAGGATTTGGCGAGTAGAAGGCGACAAAGTAAGTTTTCTTTTTAAAAACACTGTCTATATGGATACCAGATAAGAGGGGTTGGAGCGTAGAATGCGCAAAGCTACGTGTGAATGCTCTTGGCTTTGCTGACCATGTGATAAACGTGCCACTTAAGGAGCAATCGGCAACTGATGAATGCAAAAGGACACGTGTGGGCGGGTACGTTCACTGAATTTTTTGTACTTATTCCGATTAAGTGATTTAAGTCAGATCGTAGAACGAAGGAATGTTCAGGCCCGTTAAACGATAGAAACAGTTTTACATCATGCGGATATACGAGAATATTTGAGTGATGTATAACTGGTGGTAAGTCATTAAGATATAAAGCAGAAAAGATCAGATCCATGTGGTGTCCTCGTGGAACCCCCGAAACGACAGTAATAACTTTCGATATGACTGAAATCAAACATTCTGAACTCTGCGCTTTAAATACGAAGCAATGCCATCCAAAAAATGAGGCCAGAAACCCTTCTGACCACGTTTCGGACTTAGCGAAATGTAGTCAATTGTATCAAGCGCTGCACAAATATCGATATGATCACATCGGTTTGAAGATGATTAGGAAAAGGTGTATGCGTAGAGCATGGTAGTTTCAAAAGCTTTGTCGACGTAGATCGTCCTTTGATGAATCCATGTTGAGCAGGGGATGTAAAAGATTTCACAATAAAGATTAATCGTCATGTTGTTAAGTATTCAAAACCAGCTAAGTTAGGAAATGCCGATCTAAGCTAAGCCACGCTAAGTTTTGAATTATCGATCAAATGGCTGCTAGCAACTTTGTGCAAGAGGAGGATGAGACTGCTGTTCCACATGGCAAAGTAGTTTCCATTACGTAGTGATAAATTGGAAATTCTCTAACTAATAGTACAGATTTCGTCTACAAGGATTCTCTCTGAGAGAATGCTACCCGGATCTTCTGAATGCGAGGATTTCAGTGTTAGTGAACGACTTAGTACTTCGTCTTTAAAAATTACAAAATTCGGAGAAATTGGATTCTTCCGTTATTTGAAAGTAGTTGAAAAATGTAGACTTACCCGGCATATGAATCCGTTGGAAAAGTTCTGAGAACATATTGCAAACAATAGAGCAATCAGCCGACTCCACATAATGGAGACCTAAAGTTGCTATTGGAGCTTTTGGGATCTCGAAATATAGCCATTTTAACGCAATTTATATGATTACGTTTACAATCCATATTTAATCGACGATGCTTGTTGCATACGAAGCACAGACGAATGTAGTTAATAAAAGCATCGTGCTTCTTGAATCTCTTAAAGATACGCTTCTTCAATTTTTAACATTACTAATTCATTTGCGAACTAACCGGGGGAGAAGTTATATCTGGGAAATGTTTTACAGTATCAGCAAAGCCATAGCGCTGTGAAAGGAATGGGTATAACTTTTCCTCACCAACTATATTAGTGGCTAAGAACTTCTTCGGAACAGCAATACTACTTTTCTGAAAATTGAATGCAGTGTTATTTTGATTCATGGCAACCACTTGTACTGGTGTACCACATAATTTATAGACGAAAATTCCTAGGGCCGGATGGTATTTACCCTTAGAATTTATGGGCGGCATAAACGACGGGTAGTTACCCCATCACAGTTGGGAAACACTGGATCTAAAATTCTGTTGTTATTTTTCATAGCATTATTCAATTGCACTAGACATAGATCGAAGATACTATTAGAGATTATGTCTAGTCGGTTATTCGAGCAAGACGGAGTAAGCCTTTTAACACTTTCGAAGAATTACCAAGATATCTGTGGTAGGCTACGGTCTGAATTTACATGACGTCTCCTGAAAAAGTTAAACATGCCATATAAAGATGTAGTAGTGAAGAAATATGTGAACAAAGGACATAAACATTTTTAACCTTTATTCTTTCCCTAGGTATGGAAGTACATTGAAGTAACACTAATGAGAACTCCCTCGCCTACTTTGAACAGGTAACCTTTTCGAAAAATTTAGTGCTCACTACAAGAAGTTTCGCTTCCTTTACTTAAGCTTTCACTCACGTTTTAGATGGTGCTGTTATGTAGTAATCACAACCAACCAGTTAGAAAACAGTCCTTGCAATTTTGAACACAAACCTCTGACGCGTTGGTAAGAGCATCTGTAGGCGACATTAGGTTTGGCAGAGTTGACAGCGCTTCTAAGGGAATCCTAATTCTGCTTCCTAACGACAAACTGCTTCATTAAACACTTTGGATGTGAATAGTAATCTTGAATAATGCAGCGTGCTTTTGCTCCGATGTCTTGGATTTCAGAACGTTCAGAACATTTGGCAGCTGCTTTGTTATTCCTCTGTTATCACACTATTCACACTATCATCGGGAGGTCTGCAAACGAATGTGGATTTACCTGGTGCAGTTATCACCAAGCTATTATGTTTTAAATCTTAGCCTAAAATCCGACGGGGAACGTATACTCAGGGCGTAAGTTGTTATATTTTGATATCCATCACCGATAGGTTAGGACTATATTCATTTTGACAAAAGGTTCGGAACGCCCGAAAGGAACTTTCAGAAGGCCCTTAAAGTATATATATATTTGATTTGCATCAACTTCCGAACCAACTTAAGAAGGTCCGGCTGATCGTTTGTCTATTATAAACTTGGTAGAAACATCGTAAGTTTTCCACACAGATGAAGATCGGCAGAATGGCATGCCTACATTACCACGTGAAATGAGAACACTTCGCTTTTCTAAAAGGAAAAACAACTAGTTTTTTGCTTATTATTGACAAACCATAGCAGATGGACCTATAAAAATGTAAACGTATATTCTATACGTTCGCATATCAAAGTTTCATACTTTGCCAAGCTCTTTTTACGGTAACAAGCACCCTACCTAATATAGTACATATATCCGTGGCTAGTGTCAAATCTGAAATGGGCCTAAAAATGTCCGTCTGTTCATCTGTCTATTTATATGGTACCCAAATGTATAGTGTCTGTGGAAAATATTGTCTTGCTGGAAAAACTTAAAAGATCGTTTTCGCAACATAAAGCGAGACTACCTTTGCTTTCCGCATATTTTGCTTGTTACTCATAAGCAAACATAACATAAACTTACACCTTTATTTAACAAAAATAGAAAAAAAATTATTAGCGTCCGCCTAGTAATATAGAGTATAAAAAGTTGTTTTTCTTTTTTAGTCTTTTTTACGACAACGGTGACGGGTATAAAACACTCGGTCGCAGTCGAATATAATTTTCTTACTTGTTATTGATAAATTTTGTCAGTAAATCTTAAGAAATTCGATGCCGCTATACATGCGATTCTTCCGCAAACAGCTGATTACTGGCAAGCACCGAAAATCTTGTTTTGGGAGCAGCAATACTTATAAGTGACTGCGCAAGAAGAAAAATAATAATGATTGAAATAATCTCATAAAGCACACTTTTATCGACCAACGAATAGTAATCCTTTTCCACTTCACTTTAAAATTTTATAAATATGATTTTGCATTCAGATAACAAACATATGTATATTATGTGTATACATTGTATATATTGTGTAAGTATATTATATGTATATATATGTAAGGACAATCGTCGATGTACCCAAGCTGACGTATAGATGTTGAGCGGTTGTTGCCGAAAACGCAAATCTTATAAAGATTCAGTGTACCGCTTGAAGACATTACACTGTTTTCCTGAAACGCATCGTGGAATTTTGACCTTCTTAGTGTACTGCCAGGATCAAAGGCGGTTTGAATTTTACTCCGGAGGAGTCTGCTCCTTTGTTTATAACATAGACGCAATTCTTATTAGATTTTAAATGAAGCGGTAGGACCAACGGCACAGTGATCGACCAAATGAAGAAAACACGCCTTAATTTTTGACGAAAACTTACAAAATGATATTAAATGACCGTCCGTCAAAGGTGCGAGAGCTAGCGGACTTGGTTTGTTTTGTTTCAAAATGTGTTGTAAATCGCATGTTGATTGAAAATTTGGAGACAAGACTGCTACGAGCGAGAAGAGTGTCCCCTTTTCTTAAAATTAAAAGAGCTAAAGGATGAATTAGTTCCCCGCCCATCCTACCCGTCTCTTTCAGTCCTGTTGGATAATTTTTTCTTTCCAAACTTGGAAAAAATGGCTTGATGGTCAAATATTTACAGTTAATGAAGAATCTCAAGCTGCGGTTTATGGCTACTTTGAGGAGCTCAGCGGTTTTTAGGGGCATCGACACCTTTGAATATTGCCGGAAAAATTGTATGGAGCTAAGAAGACGCTATATTCTGTTTCTGTCGCTGTACGCTGTTTCGTGTATCTTATTGAGTGATTGCAAATTGAAATATAACGGAGAAGAATTCTTTTTTGTATATGTCATATACAAAACTGTTCATGTTATTAAATTTGAAGAAAATATTTCGAAAAATTCCTTCATACTTAAAAAAGATTCCTTTTCTCATAACAAACGGCCATTGGCATTGGCCTTGATATGTAAGCAGTCGTACAATTAACACAATATAAAGCAGCTAAACGACCTTAAGCTATTAACGCAGTTTTTTCTCAATTGTACCTTCATTTTAAGGTTTGCAAACATAAGCGTTTTAAAGAACTCTATCAGGCGACCGTAGGGTAGGCAAATGTATGAAATAAAAGAAAAAGAGAGTAAGAGCATTACAAACATATTACATGAATATTTGTAAGCATTTGCCAATGCAAACGTTGATAAAGCTATTAGAACAATTGACCATTAAGTGCTTGTTTTTCGTTTTATTTACTTTTTTCTCCTTGCTTTCATGTTTTCTTTATTTTATGCTCCCGAACAACCGTTGTCTGTTTTAATAGAATGCAAGCACGTCATCATTACTAAGTTAAATTGAATGGGTAGACTTTGGTTACACGTTGCGTTGAGTTGATTCGGCTTCACAGTTAGGTCTGTCTTGGTTGTCTGCTAGATTGTTACTGTTTATTGTTTACCGCTTTGACGATGACGATTATGCATATATATCATATCAATTACGCAAATCCCCTTAAGTGGTACGTGTGTGTAGCACTTAACAATAGCGACCGATGTGTCTGGCTACAAAATGTTGTAATATATACGAAAAGCGAAAAAGAGAAGAAAAGCAAAACCATAATCGTGAAAAGCTTAAATAGAAAACAATTGAAGATGTAAAAGCAGACATTAAAGATAATTAAATAGTAAAAAGGAGAAAGGAAAATAAGCCTTGCAGCCTTGAAATTGTTGAAGCATTAAAGCGAATGATAAACAAATGTTTTCTGTTTTGTAAGCAAAAGGAAGTAGGAAGAGCACTTTCTTTTATGCCTGCTATGGCTATCGTATAAAGTCGAGTAAGTTTTAAAAGACATCTCGGCCGACGTACTATGAACGATATGCTTAATACGATGTTAAGTTAAGGTAATTGTACAAAGAGTCCAGCAGCTATTTAAATTTTAATTTTCATGTAGGCATTCGTTTGCTGCAACCATTATTATAGGTTTGGTACTTAGGCATTGAGTTCTGAAAATATTGAGCATGCCTGCATGTACGCATATGTATATACGTGCTTGCATACTTATTATGCATTTTCTACCCTTAAGTCCTTACATGGCTTAGTCTCGGTCTCGCTCTGACTATTATATGAAGGCAAGCGATTAAATATGTCTAATGAATCTTGAGTTATGACTGCCATAAGCGTTAATATTTTTCTCTCTTGTTCCTCTGCACTTGATATAAACTAACTCTTCAGACCTCTTCAAAAAACTATGCAATCTTTAGATGCAAAGACTTAACGTCCGAGCAATTCAAACATTAATGATAAAACTGTTTAATGCCATATCAGACTGAGAGCTTAACAAACACCGAAACAATTTAAAATAAACCAATATTGGCTTTGGTTAAATGAAGCTTAAATTGATTCCATATAAAGCAGGTACAATAATTATGATGATATAATGTGAGTGATGCCTTTCTGCACCCAATCTAGTGCAGTACTAAAAGTAATCCAACATTTTCTTCAATGCTCTTTAATGAAAGTACTTTTGTTGGCAATTATATGAGTAAATTGTCAATAAAATACTTTACTCTGCTGCTTGCTTTTTATCCTATCCCTCTCTGCAATTTTGTCCTTTAACTTGAGCTTTTCATTCAAGAGGGATTTTGCAGTTTCTTTGAAATGAGCACAACGGAGAGTGCTTTTCAAAATTTCTTTCTTTCTTTTTTTTGTTGTATTTTAATAAAACATCAATTTAGAGTGCAGCTCTACAACAATTCCCAACAAACAACAAAAATTGCTGCCATCAATATCATCATCAAGTGGAGGAATAAAAGTAAAATTAAACAAAACTAAGAGAAGGAAAAACAGAAAGAAGAACTTCCGTTAAGAAAACGATGAAGGGAGAAGAGAGAGAAAACTGAAGGGAGAACAAGAAATTGTGCTTACATTAATACCGTAAACAAAACATCCAGAATATTTGAAAGAACATACGATTGAATGCATTATTTTTTACTTTTTACTTCTTCTTAATTTTTATAAATAAATTTTGGCATAACTTGAGCAAGAGTTTTTTTTACAAAGTGCCTTAAAAAACGCACGCGAAGTTTCCCCTGATTTTGTGTTTCTCTTTTGCTGTATGCATGCCCTAGAAACTATGTTACTTTCCAGTTTTATTTGTTTTCTCTAGGTTGCCGGAGTAATAATGCATCTTTCTTTGCCTGAGCGTACGTATATACTTAATCATTAATGCACATTGCGCGCACACAAGCTTTTGAACTAACTTCAAAGAATCTTTGTTGGCGCCAGTTCGATTTTATTTTATATATGCGGTTAATACAAAAATAGGTTTGATGCGATACGTTAAAGACTTAAATCTATTAAGCGGTTTTGATGGGGGGGCATACATTTTTATTCTTTTTGCTCTCCCTACTTCTCGCATTCCATTACCGTTTCATCAAAATGAATGCTTTAATTAGGTTTGTAAATGATTCAAATTCTACGGCAGCTGATAAATTTGTTATTGTTACAGTAAACTGAGCTCTAATGAAAAATTCGCAAAACATATTACAAAACTGAAATGTCAATAAACCACAAAAGAGCCGAGAACAAAAAGAATACTTTGCTTCTGTGCGGCAAAAATGCTTCCAATCTATCTATAGGCCATCCTTTTTAAATTTTACGATAAAACGTAACCGTTAGTTATTAACTTGAAATAAAAATTACGTTATTTAATTAACCCAACAACGCAACACCTCCGTTGGATCACAATTTTTTGCAATTGGGATAGTTGTTCTGAAACCGTAGCCGGAGAAATTGCAAGAAGGCAGTTGGCAGTTTATTAGCTTCGGCGAACGAGGCCGCAGTAAGAGCAAAAACGCACTAAGTGTCACTCTTTTCCTTTATTAATTTTTTAATATGTATTTTATTTAAAAATTATAAATTTTATTTATGCCTTATGGCTTTATCACAAGCTGAACAAAACAGAAGTTTTTTTCTTTGGTGGCAGGTGTGAAAGCAGTTCTTGTAGTTTTAAAAAAAGTTGTAATGTGGCACATTTATTTTTTTTGTTGTACATGTTTATATACGTGCGTGTTTTTATATGAAATATACATTCGAAAATAATTTATCATAGCTATTGGGTAGGATTTTGTGCCTTTGTTTGCCAGCAACGTATTCCTTTTTTTGTGAGCCTTCTTTAATATCAAAAATTTGTAGAATGGAATTTCCGAGGAAAAATAAGTTTCACAATTTAGATAGAAACAACAGCTACTGTGATGAAAAATATGATTACTATGTAAGCGGATTTACTACAAAAGTCTCTGAAGAGACTTTTTTTTCTCTTGAAAGGAACACGAAAAAACGTTAAAATACACGATAAAACCTGCTTACATTGCTGGTGTACTGTTCCGTATATCCTTCTACTATTTTAACGAAGTTTTGAATGTAGCTTTTTTAGCTGGTCAGACTATAGTCATCTTAAATAGAAAAGCACAATTTGTTGTCATCTCTCTTGTTCGGAGATATATTGAGCTGTCAGAAGATCAACATTCTTAGAATGCTTTCCTCTATTGAGTTTATTGTCGCACGCATCGATACGTGCAATGTCCCATTTTGTTTATTTTTGGGGAGAAAGCTTGGTTTACAAAAGAAAAAATTTATATGCTTGAAGACCTTCTAGTTCCTTCCTACTGTGCTTTCCTTGTTTTTTGATTATCTATGTGGTCAGCCGTTCGATAGACGTTCTCTTTGCGTACGGTCATCGGGGTGATCAGAGGGATTATAAGTAGGGCCGGAAGAAAAGCAATTAGGCGTGATAGCACGGCTTTGCTTATTGGGGCATTTCCATGTTTTTCAGGGCTAATACTGTTTCACTTCCTGCTGTTATGTTCAAACATAAGAACTGTTTACATTGAAAATGTTGTTTACTACTTTAAAAACAGTCGCAACCGTAAATGTTAGATATTTTCAGAACAAAAAAACTTCGGCAATGTGAGAAAATTAATAAGTAAATCGCTATAAAGTAAGTATCGTTCTGAACGACGATAATGACAAAACACAAAATTCCGAAATGTCTTAGCAACATCACAGTTACTGGTTTCTGGTGCTTCTTTGTAAATTCTTGACACAAGTTACACAGAGGTATTCTGGGAGTATACGAAAAATTCTATTAGTAGATTTAGCTGTTGGTTGTAAGAGATAGCTTGCGGACACTTTGTTTAAATCTCTCTGAAAGTCTACAATGCTTTAACCTCTGATCGAACAACACAAGCAGCCAAAATATATAGAAAGAAAAAATTAAAATTATTTCAAGGTAAAATTCTGACACTAAATGAAATGGAATACGTAAAATATAAAAGATATATACATTGCTTGCATATTCATTAGCGTGCACTTACTTGATTATCAGTTTACCTATAGCTGCATAAAAACCATGAAGAGAGGGGAATAAAAGCGATAAGAAAGGGGAGAGAGAGATAAAGAGGCATCAACGAAATCTCATTTATGAAAATTTTCCATTGAGTCTCGTTAAACTTTAGTGTGTGTCAGTCGCCTGTGTTGTTATATCAAGTTCATCATTACAAAAATCGTAGTCGATACAACGTAACCGACGGCAGCTTAAGCCCGTTTTTATATATATTTTCACGTTGTTGTCGCTGTTGTTTTTACCGTTATATAAGCCTTAATTCCCCTCAGAGATTACCTTTAAAAGCTAAAATAGTTTTACAGTAAACGAATGAATGTTGACACTACTGTCACAACATTGGCAACAACAACGATAATAATAACAGTAATGTATTAGGAGGCAATTGTCAAGATTTTCACTGCAGTTACTAGAGAGAAGAAAGGCAAAGCTGTTTAAGTCTTTAACAATAACGTTAATCTAAAATGATGAACAAAAGTATAAAATTTTATGTTCTGTGCGAAAAAAAAAAATAAAAAATGAAAAAAAGGAAAATACTAGAGAACCAGAAACATTTGCAATCAATATTTTAGTGATTTTTTTTTCCATTTACCGGGAATTTCAATGAGAATACTCTCCGAAGTGCTGGCGGTTCGAGTTGGTAGCACTCAAAGTTGTGTGTGTGTGTATGTATGCGTTAGGAATTCATCATTAAATAGTAGTTCCCTCGCATTGATTTTGATTGATAACTATATGCAAAACTTATGACCTGGATGTGTGCCAATAATAAATGAAATGTATGCACACACGCGTTTACGTTGGATTGGCATCAGAGCAAAACTTTTTTCCTTTTCTCTTACCTTCTACTTTATATGCAACATCGATAGAGAGATGATATACTAATTTTACCATTACGTTGGTAGCCTCTGGAAATATTCAGCATATACGCTATCAAAACAGTGCTGGAAATTATCAAAATTGAAACCTTTTTTAAAAATAGATAAAAGATTTTTATGATGAAAGGAAGCATCGCTTTAGGCAATGCTTTTACTTGGTAACTTATCTGCAGCTTAATGCAATCAAGGAGAGCTTTGCATATAAAATTTCCACGATGATTTTATTCTAATCCTTTCAATTTGCTTATAATAAATCGGCTCAAAGTACCAATCGCGACGTAGTTACTTTATGAAGCCCAGGCCGTAAGGAATCGTGTGTGATGAATATGGCATTAGATGAAGTTTCGTTTAAAATCTCTCCTTGAGAAAGTTGGCTTTAGATGGATGAATTCTTTTCTTTAGTTCAAATGTGGTGAGCGGTTTATCATATATGTTAAAGTTCCGATCTAACCTCGTTAAGGTTAAGCGACAACGTTGTGCTGCCATGACTTCAATTTTTCAACTTTATTTTCCAAAATAAAATCAGCCAAGTTCTGATGAAGTTATGATTCTCATTGGCGGTTTTGTACAGCTCAAATGCCCATGTTTTGTATTCGAAAATTATACCTTCATAACCGTTTTGCAATGTTTTTCATGATATGAAAGTCTCTATGTATTGGAATTTTTCTATTCCACTAAGACTAAAAGACTAAAGACTTTTGGCAAATAAATAATACCCGTTACTTTTTCAACAGTATATTTTTGGCCTATGTTTCCCCGTCCGCTTACTGTGAGACCTCTTGATAAATTTTACCTACAATTAGTAAACGGAGTCTTCTGATTGTCGTAATCCGGCCATCACATCGTAAGAACTAGCAAGCAAACCCAAGATATCTAACATATCACGTTATTTAAAAGCTCCGTGTAGGAACTGACTAATTCGGAAAACAAAGAAATCAATGATTAACAAACAAATTAACGCTTACTTATAAAGCGAGTTCAAATTTTATTTTACTGGCTCTTCGCTCACCTTTTTCATAAACTACATGAATTTTTTACCAAATCGAAAAATTGTGTGGATGACTCTGATGCTTTCGTCATTCTATATCGCTGACGTAACGTTACCTTACGGCATGTATACAATAGCAAAAGTGTTAACACTAATAGAATGCTGTGGCATTTGTCGCGATGACATTAGTGATAGTAAAAGTAATAGCAGTCACCCGGGCAACGGAAAGATGTTGAAGCCAACCGTTTCCCCAACGACCAACATCAATTCATAGCTGGAGGTGTCTCCCATAACTCTGTGGATTTAGTGTTTGAAAACAGTGACAATATGCGGATCACAATTTTATTCGTTTTTACTGAAATCATTTACACACTTGCATATAAATATGTTGCAACATGCGGAATTATTGCCATGCTATGAGTTTCTGGTTGGACGTTTTGACAGCGATACTTAATATGGTATTTTTGGTGTAGATACGGATGAATTTTAACACAAACGAAAATCATGACCATTTTAAAGGTTACCATGGAGTGATAGCGACGCTCAAGTAAGGTCAACTTTTCGAACTCCTTCATGTCGAGACTAAATCTTTGCATTCCCGTAAAATTAATTTCGCTAACAAATTTGGCCAAAACTCTAATAAGCAGATAAGGAAGTATAAGAAATTGTTACACAATTATTACGCATTAAGGATCGGGTTATTAATTAAGTCTTCTGAAAACTGAAAGTTCATACCTTATTGTTCCTGTTGCTTATGCAATAATAAACAACTTTATCATAAGTAATTGCTTTAGAATGGAGAAAACGTTTTGAACAATTTGCTTTTACACGACCGGGAAATATTTCGTTACTACAGCGAACTGTAGCGTAATAAGTAGGTGATCTGCAGTAAAACTGTATACACTGCAATATTAGCCTTCTATTCATATACAGAATTGTCAAACTTATCAGTCAGTGATGAATGCCTTTGCTCTTGCATTTCGATGCATCAAGCGGTTTAAGACCTTTCCAACGAGCTAGCGCAGTGTTAGTAAATTTCCAAAAAGTTGTGATTTTGATTAGTTTGCTCATCCCTTTGTACCCGGTTTTAGAGTATTTTTATTATAGATTTTGTAGATAGAATATAGTTCCTAGAGTTGGTAACCGTCGAGTTGTTTACTCTTCATGGGTCGATAGGTTATATTCAAACCAGTCGAGACAAATTCTCTCCGAAATATTGCTAAACTTGTGATCTATGCGCGTATTACTGTCATGTGTTATTAACATGTTGCGAGCATTGTAGCAATCATAGTTTGGAATATTGTGAACAAATCATCATAATATTGACTTTGGAGCCAGTCAATATTCGGATCACCGACATTTGCAAGTGAATTGGGAGCTGAATGCTTAGAGTGAAATCGATGGTTATAAATTCGTCAACATAGCGTTTTTGTGATCAATAAAATGCAATGAGTTGTAATGTGTGTTTCGCTTAGCAATTTTTGCCGAGAATGCAACTTTGTATCATTTGAATTTTTAAGTTCGGGCACGAAAAAGAGTTTGACAGGAGGATACTTTGCCGTAGCTTTTCGCGGTTTTGTTTAGCTAGTTTTTTTGGAAGGGGAAATGGCAGACGAGGGGATTAAAAGAAAAAAATTACTGAAAATCCGAGCGTTAGAATGAAATCTGTAAAGAAAGTATGACGCCGTGCTATTGGTGCAGAGACTTAGAACAATTTCAAGACATAGTGTAAAGCTGTGAAATAAATCACGAACAAGGAATTATTAGTGAAAAGGAAAAGATATGTAATTTTGAAAAGCTATTAAGGAGGAGAGTCAAAACTTGTTTAATATTACAGCAACAGTGTAAAATGGTAAATTACTGAATACCTTCGTCCCTCTTGCTAACATATTTGTGGATTATTACAGAAAAATAAACTAATGTGAAAATCGCTACTAACAGAAATATGCTGGCAATGGAAGGTGCGCTAATAAAACGCTCATACATGGCCTGTAGACAAATATATTTTATAAAACGATAATTTCAAGGTTAAAGCGGTCGAACTAAGCGCATGAAGGCAATATGGAAATGTACAAGATATAGAAAAAGAAAAGAGAGTACAATAATGATAAAGACAAGAGAGATTAATTGGTTTCTGCATGAGGAAATGAACAATCGCGAAGAAATATGAAAATTGCGAAGAGACTTCTTGTTGAAGTTTCGCACGAAGAGAAAAAAAAAAGTCAGTAAATGTATCGGTAATGATTTAATACTTTCTAATAAACGTTCTATTGGTTGCAATTTCATGTGCAGTAAAAGCTTCTTATTCGCGCTTCCTTCATTCGCGTTTTCACTACTCGCGGATTGAAAAAATGCGACCCAATTCCTATATTCGCGTCTGTAAATTTCCGCGATCGGTGTTTTTGAGAAAGTAAACAAACAGAATGAAAGCAACCTTATTAGCCAGTGAGTAAAGCATGCATACATATTTTTCAAAGTTGCTGTTCCGTTCTATGGTATAAGCCGCTTTGTGTGTTTTATTGTTTCGTCTTTCGCATTCGTTACAAAAATTGCGACCGATTACAGCTCTTTTTCTAGTTTATAATGTTAACTAAAAAAATGAGAAATGGGTTTCGACACCAAAAAAATGCTTGATCGTTTACGTCTTGGAGAGTAATTGCATCCATATCACGCTCATTCAATGTCAACGAATCAACTGTACGATCGATAAAAAAAGCCGAAGATAAATAAGGTCGTCTGTAGCTTCAACTTCACTGTCAGCGAAAATGGTTCGTGATCCAGCAATAGAAAAAATAGAAGTGGCGTTGTCATTATGGATCGAAGGACGCAACCAAAAAAGGGTGCCTATCCAATGGCCCGGGAGAAGGCAAAGCGTCTTTACGCTCATTTTAAAGAACCTGATGGTAGTTGTAGTGGTGAATGTACAGATGGAGGATTTCAAGCATCGGAAGGTTGGTTCAATAAATTTAAGGTGAAACAATCATTGCATAACATTAAAATCGTTGGAGAAGTAGCATCTGCAGACACTGCTGCAGCAGAACGATATCCCGAAGAATTTGCAAACCTAGTAGCTGATGGATGATACAAACCTGACCAAGTATTTAATGCAGACGAAACTGCACTGTTTTGGAAGAGAATGCCATCAAAACATTCATTTCTAAAAGCGAGAAGTCTGCTCCTGGATTTAAGGCAGCAAAGGATAGAGTTACACTGGTGCTATGTTCTAATGCACACGGGAATTGTGTCATTAAGCCACTGATGCTTTACAGCTCGTTTAATCCTCGGGTTTTAAAAAATCAAAACGAGGACAATCTGCCAGCGTTTTGGCGTGCTAATAAGAAAGCGTGGGTTACAAGCGCAATTTTTTGTGACTGGTTCCGGAATTGTTTCGTTTCTGAAGTTGAAACTTATTTAAAAAAACAGAATTCAGACTTTGAAGCACTCGTAGTTTTGGACAATGCACCAGGTCATCCTCGCGAACTTGAAACTATGCATCCAAATATAAAAGTGGCTTTGCTTCAACCTATGGACCAAGGAATAATCCAGGCCTTTAAGCTCTATTACATTAGACGAACCTTCAAAATCATAATGGATAATATGGTAACCCTGATGGAATGTTATGGAATGCTGGAAGAAATTTGACATTGCAAAATGGATTGTAAGCATAAAAGAATCATTGGAAGAACTAAAGCCACACACATTGAAGCCATGCTGGAAAAAACTGTGGCCTTCTCTGACTGCGGAAAATGACGAAGAATCTGTGCAAGTTCAAACTTTGACTGCAAACATAGCCGAAATCGCGAATGGAATAGAACGAGATGGGTTCGAACAGATAGAATCAAGTGACATTCAGGAATCGCTTAAATCGCAAGATGAAGATTTGACTAAAACCGACTTTGAGAAAATGTTAATTTCACAGCCCATTGAAGAGGAGGCTTCAACAAGCACTGGAAACGTGACAGTTAATCTGGAAAATCTTAGTGAAGGTTTAAGAATGGCCAATGAGCTTCGCGATTTCTTTATGAACATTGATCCGTCTATGGAACGAAGTCTTATTTTTAAGAGGCAAATTGCTGATGCGACTGCTGCGTATCAGTCTGAATTGCAGGAGTTTTTAAAAACTGCCAAGCAAGAGAAAATTACAAAATTCTTCAAACCATTGCCTAAGCCTTAATCAAAATGTTCAAAAACTTCAATTAAATTGATTTTTTTTATTTTGTCACCTAAGAATATGTCCCTTATAATCCCGTATAAATTACCATTTCGTATTCACGGTTTTTGTGTAGCTTTCACTGTATATGTCTAATATGTAAAGCACTGAACTGAACTGAACTGAAATGATAAGAAAGTGTATATACGTGAAAATCTCGATGAAGTGGAGGAAAAGACCGACAATAACTTTAAAAATTGTACTAAGAAAATGTTTAACAACAGAACACGCATTTCTAACATAGACAGACAGTCAATATGAAGTCAATGGAAGAATGAAAATTTTCCAGTCGCTTGCATACAAGAATACAGAAAACCTTTCTTCAACTAAACAAATTGATGATAAAAGCAAAGACCATCTTTGATTTGCAATAAATGTTTATTAAAACGATCATAAGTTTGCTAACTTACTAGCGTGAGAGAAAGAGACAGCAAAAATTTTATGCTAGCCAAAGGTTTTTAATACAAGCAATTACATGTTAAGCGGTCGTAAAAGTTTTCCAAAAACGAAATAAAGTTCCTTCTTGTGATGCATATACAGATAAACCCGACGGTACTTTTTAAAGCTTTCATAAAAAAATCGTCAATCGTCTGCTGTAAATTCGACGAATTCGGCAATGGTTACCGTTAGCAAACTGAGTTAAATATCTCATATCAAATATATGAAGATTTAGTCGCAGACATTTCGAGTGGAATCATTTCCCCATTAATTTTGGAGTAAAATTACTTATAGTAGCAAATACAGCTTGAACAAAGACGATACTTTTACCTCTGGAAAAACAGATTTTAAGTATAATTGTATGACATTTTTATGAAGTGCGATATTACATTAGGTGATTTAGGTAATTTTGAAATCAGAATTTTGAACTGATTAAATAAGTGTCTGTGGCAAATACTTATGCTAATAATGTTACGAAAGTTTGACTTCGCACTCCATATGCAAACATCTAATGTTTGCTTGCTGAGGCAGTTGTTTACATATACTTTGCTTCTGCTTCCGATATCTCTAATTTTCGATTTTACACAGATTAATTTTAGCTTGTTCTTTCACATTTGTTGTTCTCCTAGCGTCATTTGTCTTATCCCTCTTCCTTATATAGTAAGCTACTTCGATAATGTCCCAATCGAAGATTATGACGATGCCGTTTGAGACTTTGACGCCACATTCTTGCATTCATCCCATGAACAACTTCGAGACCATTGATGACGCAGCATAACTGTTCACGGTTACTTTTACTGCGGTCTTAAGCGTTTTTATTTCATATTTTAATGTCTTGTTTTCTTTTTTCATTTCAATAATTTTTTGGTAAATTTCAGCAACAACTCTGAAAACTTGAAACTTTTTAGATAAAAATTCATTGACTCGGTTGGTTGTGGTGCGGCTTTCCCAATTTTGCCTTTTTTTTTAAATTCACTTTTAATTTGGTTTAGTTCTCTTTTTGTTTCCTTATCCCCTTCCAAACTTCGATGGCCTAGTTTTCTACTTATGCGGATTTAAATGGATATCTTAAATTATAATGTTGATCATTGTATTTCGAATAGCACGAGAAAGCTATTTACCATGTCGCTCCCTTTAAATTCTCAACAACATTTGCATTATTTTCTGGCGGGACCTCCTTCTAGCCTTGATGGGAGTTTTTACGTTTAATGGGACAGAAAAAACGATTCTCAATATTAGCAAAAATGTTTTCTTTATTGATCTTCAGATCAGTAAAAGAATTAGTCAACAACATGCATGATTGCGCTTTTATTTGCGTTTCGGTGCTTGCTACTAAAACTGTTTGTTGAGTAACTGACTTTCATTTCTATTTCTTCTCGTTCTTAAAGTTACGTTCTAAAGTAATTTTCTACTTCTGTTCTCGGTAGGTTTTGATCAAATAACTTTCTTTTTCATAAACAAAAATAACATGCGTATAAGATGCGGTATGGAAACTTGGGTCGTGACTTAGGCTGATGTGCATAAAACGTCTCAACTAGTTCCCTAGTTATGTAATTAACTATAGTATATTGAGGATCGTGTATAGCAGATTAATGTCGGTTTGCTCTATTTCGCTTTCAGGCTGATTATGTAAAGTTGTAGTGGAATGCATTCAAAAATTTGATTTACGTCGGATAACTCCTTTGCTGTTTGCCTACTAGCATTAATGTCGTGCTTCATGCGAGAAGGAAGATATTTTCAAATTATTGCTTAATAATTTTTGTACGTCTTTTGTGTACGTCATGTAAATATAGATTTGCCTATCAGCTTATTTGCACGAGTGTTAGCTTGTTGTGAGTTACTTGATTTCAATTTTTTTGCGAAGTTTTGTATTAAGGTGACATTTGTGATTGCAGTCTAGTGAATGTCTACATAGGGTTGCGTCGCCTGCAGTTGCTCTAACTTCTGATTGATTTTTTGAAGCAACGCGTTGAGCGTGCATTCCGCTTTTCATGTCGATTAAAAATGTGTGTACGCTTTGGGGCTTCATAAATTTGTTATAGTCAGTTTGTTTTCCAGCTGTTTGTTTAATTATAGCTATCCTTCGTGAACCTAACGCCTATCTTCAGGGTGCAAACAACTGACATATCTGAATATAGAAAAAAATTCTTGCTAATTCAATTCCTTTTGAAGGTTTTATAAACATTTCTATAGCGGCAATGTATGCCACACTCTGAGCCACAAAAATGTGTACTGTAAAGTATTAAGGAAAACAATTGACGTCAAATGTTGATTTTTCTTAATTTTATTGCCTAATTTTTCTTTGTTACGATTTGAAACGTTTTTCAGTTTTTTTTTTCGTGGGTTTATCTTCTTTTTCTAAATCGTTTTAATTTCTTGTCCTACTTATCCATATATTCCTGTGCGATAGCTGCACACATGCCAGTCACACCGATTATATGCATGAAATTACATATACAATATATATCTATATATATATATATATATATATATTTGTGTTTATTTATTACACGTACACATACACATAACTGTAATTTATTAGCCATACAATTTATCATCATTCGTTTCTCCCTCTAGTAACATATTTTACATATTTCGTTTTTGTGTTCCCTTTTGTATTAATATACGAGCGTTCTTACCATCTTCATATGTACATATGTATGTAAATGCCTTGTAAATAGTTTCGTTTGCTTAATTGGCCAAAACATGACAAGACAAAACGAAAGTTGTAAACTTTAAAATACATTTAGCAACGCACCCTAAATGACCATAATGTTTCTTTCGTATGTTTGTGGTCTAAAGTAGAGCGATTGGCTCAGTGAGAACTAAATAAGAGTGAGTTTTAAGTGATCGCTCTTTATATTAACGTTTAAATTAACGTCTTCTACGTTTCGTAGGCTAAAGTGTTTTGTCTACGCAGTAGCTTTGGCTCGTGGACATCAATTAAGTATAATGTGTCAAGTTTTGACATTGGCATCTGTGATCGGGTCAAGAGTCGCTCCAGTCAAGAATTCATAAGTTCGATTGCAAGCGGAAAGGCAGATCTATTATACTTGATTCGTTGCTTCATTGTAAGAATAATAACGAACATCACTACCCATATTTCTAGTTGAGTACTGTCGACTTCAATGGCTTTTAGAGATGCGCATTCTTATACCAATTGCGCTGAAGATTGCATCACTACTTGTAAATGCTTATTTCGTGGAAATTTTATTATTTTTTATACCAAGTTTAATTTAAAGTCGTTCCTCAGCCTAGACTGAAATGAGCTGAATATTGATCTACAAAGCAAATCGTTATTAGATTAATCCCAATCTCATATTTCTCAGTTTTGGAGATTGCATTCATTGGAAACTCTGTTCTGGAAATTGCTCAGCATATTGTCAGATGTATTGAAATTCAAGAAAACTTTAATTTGGGGCGAATTTACGAACGTCCTTGCTTTGAATTGTTCAACAGATGTTGTCCTAATGAGAAACGATTCTTACTAGCAAACAAATCATTCCTTCTTTCAATTAGTTTAGAACACATACCCGATTGTTTAGTGCTGCATTTACTTTTAAAAGTTTTCGAAATTGATTTTTTATGAAAAATAATTCGTTAGTTGGACACTTGCAACCTTTAAGTTACAAGTTAATGTTTACAACATGTGTGTATACACTGTTTTTCTAAATTCCAGTTAGTCTTGATTGTCTATTAAAAGAATTTGTAAAATGCTTTTTTTTCCAATATTTTTCCATTCTTTTTTCTTCTCTTCTTCAAAAATAAATGCTTCACTGATCATATTAACGTCAACGAACCATAAATATAAACGAAAATGGATGTTCTCCTTTATTTCGTCCCACTCGAGTACATATGTTGTCGGGAATATGTTAGAGAAACTTGCTTATATATACTTGAAAAACCTCATTCATGTCAATGGTATAGAAGACTTCTACTCATCAAAATTGGTTTAATGAAAACTAACAGATAAACACCTTTGTACGTATAAGTGTATGTACATTTACACAGACAGATAGGTAGGGTCTATACAGTTTATGTATGACATGAAATCAAATCAAACTGACAACGACGCTCCACACGGTCTATGAAACTGTAATTGATTACATGATTGCAAAACGCAAAAAGCAAAAACAAATGCAGACATCTCTTCTATTGCTAGAGAAAAAGTTAAATTTTGCAATACATACGTTTTTATGAAGCTAAGTAGAACTTTACTTTTTCGAAAAGATTTTTATCCTCTTAAATTTAATCAAAGGTCTTGACGTTGGAAGACCCTTCATATTCGTCGGTCTTACTTCACGCTTTGCTATCAATATTGAGCGATAAGTAATTTAAAGAAAGTTGACCTCCACCGTGTGCTTAATTTTGATATCTACTTTTCGAATATTTAAAGGTAGAAAAGCGTATATCGTACTTTGGGCCGCTTATTACTTCAATGGAACAGGAACGCCACATAGTTATTGAGTTACATAATGCTTTATAGTAGAAAAGTTTTTGCAGAGCTTAACTTAAAATTTTGAACGAAAATTCTTCAGAAGAAGATTTTCTAGGTACAAGATAGAAAGGATATTCTTGATATAAACAACTGACATATCCGAGGCTAATCCTTTTATTTACGTGGCGCTTCTGTATACAGAATAGCAATATTTGTTTCTGGTAAGAGGATAAAAATCCATGAGGACAAATGCTATAACTCCAAAAGCTTTTTTAGAATCTATTTTAGGTTCAGATGAATAGAAAACTTAAAATTAATGACCTAAAAGCATAAGATTAAAGAAGAAGAAAAAAAAGAGACAAATTTTAATGTTAGAAAATTTTCTATATAAATAAATAAATAAGTGATACAAAAAACTAAAGAAACGGTCAGGGGAATACCATGTATAGCTCAGAAACACACTTAAGGCCAATACGCATCAGTGTGCATCGCTAAACCGACGCATCATTATATTAATGCTTAACTTGTCAAATTGGTTCAGTGCGTTTTCTGCAAAGTTTATATATTCAAAACAACACTAAATAATTCAGGAGCTTACCCATATTCTGGCCAACCATCGGTCTTTTCATACAGCATCATATACTGCCGCCGCAGGATGAACAAACAATAAAAACCCATCGCGCTGCTGGAAATATCCGTCTTATTGTCTGCAGGCCTAATCCATTCATCTAAGCAAAAAAAAAAAAAAATAATAAAAATGCAAATTGTAATGAAAATTTAATTAAAACCCTTGCATACATACGTAAATCATGTTCTAAATAAAAGGTTTTAACACTTCTCTAGTTCCGGTTTTACGCAGTTACTCGATTTGGCAAACGATGTATTCGTATAATACATTGCGGGCTCGTAATGCAACGTTGAAAAATTCGAAGCTTCAGTGCAAGTATGACATCCTCAATGCGTGGGTATTAACCAGTTGACAATGGAATACATTTTTAAAATCACTAATACGGTGGGTGGTTACAATCAAGCGATGACATGTGTACACGTCAAACGCAATATAAACGGTCTCATTATAAATTTCGCCGAAAAATCGGATTGAAGCGGATAAACTATTACTTTTATTATTATATACTAGAAAAAAAATCAACGCCTTGTTTAAAAAGCTATTATTAATGAAAATTTGAAAATTGCAGAAAAATAAGAAAATTTGTTACAAGGAAAATTTACATAAACACAAGTAAAACCACTTTCGCGGGCGACAGCCCACAAATAAATACTCCCTACACCACCACACAATTACTGATACAACGACTTTTCAACTTAAGTCGTCATATGGGGCCTGGTCAAAAAAGAGGTTCGATAATAACCTGTTTCAATAGTGTTCCTGTTCGCGCAAAAACACGGCACTGCATTCAATTTCATGTTGAACACAAAAAGAAAACAGACAGAGGGACTGACAAGCTCAGATCGACTTAGAGAGCGGTTCTATGCCAAGTCTTTCTTGGTGTTACAAGCATTCGCACTAACTTAATGCACCCTTGTACCATAGACTGTGTAGAGTATAAAAATTTTAGAAATTCAGTAAATACCAACGTTTTATTTTCCAAAAGATGGCATAGCATTTAGTAGGTGACGGTAACGTCAATTCTTATGAATTCCTTTCTTTGAGAAGTAGCAACAACTTCGAAGTCTTTGCTTTTGAAGGTGTAGCTGATAAACTCGGAATAACTTGCATGCAGAGGAATATAATGTATATATTTCTATAATATACGGCAGGCTTTCCAGTACAATATTATATAGAAAACATTTCACTAAATAGCATTTGTATTATGTCTTACTGAACTTTTGAGTTTTTACGTCGAATGGTAATGTCCAAAGGAGGTCGAATTATCTGGGGAACGTTTAATAAAGCTCACAATCGCTCTATGTTTATGTAAGAGTCCACTATGGACATAAGAGGATGACCAATTAACCGAGGACGAGGAAAACCCTAAATGACATAATTTTCACAGTACACAGTGGCGGTGTATTAATTGCCATATGTGTGTCAGTCCCGTCTAATTCAATAGAATTTCCCACTTATGGCCATTCGAGCGAAAATGCCTAATAAACAGCTAGTTATTACCTGCTCCTACATTCCCCCAAATTCGGATATGTCCATATATAAGAAACAGGCTGTCCTCAAATGTGAAGTGGCCAAGCAATCTAGACCCACCGATTTGGCCGTTGTGTTGGGAGACTTCAACCTGCCTCAAGTCACTTGGTGTAACAGTGATAATTCTTGCTGTTTGATTCCTACTTCAACATCTGATGGAGCTGTTGTGTTCTGTAACGAATTATTTGACCATAATTTAGTTCAATGTATCCCTAATTGTAATAGTAAACTGCTTGATCTCTGCTTTGCCAATTTTCCTGAGATTAATGTAAATCGTTGTCCACCTTTTAGTTTACGTGAGGATCCTTATCATCCAGCAATGTGCATTTCCTTTCATCACAAGTATGATGGTTCGTTGAACTGCCTTAATATTCTAAATCCTACCTTTTCCACCAAATATTACGATTTTCATATAATAATATTAATAAAAAAAAATAAATAAATAAATAAAAAGCCGAAAGCCTTAGATGCTAGTGCTTTTAAGACTTTAGTCTTAGAATTTATTCTCTGGCTAAATTTAGATAATAATAATAATAATAATACGATTTTCATAAGATCAATATTGTCTTGCTAAAATATCATCTTTCACATATGAGGCTTGATTACTCAACCGGAAGTAAAGAAAGCTTATTGTCATCGTTCTACAGTACATTAAATCTAGCCATTGCTGCGTCTGTTCCGATTAAGCTGTGCCGTCCTCGAAGCAGGTGTCCCTCGTGGTTTAATAAGACAATTAGATATTGTAAGAAGAGGAAAAACAAGGTTTTCAAGAAATTTTCGAAAAGTGGCTCTGCTTTAGACTATTTCGCTTACTCAGTCGCAAGGCATAGATTTAACTCCCTCAACCACCATTATTATTGCAGATACCTTCAGTTCATTAAATCCTCTCTGTTTGCTAATCCCAAATACTTCTTTAAGTTTGTTAATTCAAAAAGAAAAATTTCCACACATCCCTCGCATGTTTCTTTTAATGACTCTGATTCTTCGGATGACTTTGAAATCTCAAAACTGTTTGCTGAGTACTTCCGACGAAACTTTTCGACTGCTAGTTTCGATTTATCAGCAAACTACCCATATTCTATAACTTGGTTTCAATACCTAATTTGGTTATTTCTGAAGATGACGTTTTTAAAGGGTTGAATTCTTTAAAATACAGTGGTAAAATACAGCCTGGACCTGGTTCCATCATGCGTCCTTCAATCTTGCGCTATCGAGCTTTGTGGTGTTATCTCAAAGATTTTTATTCAGTCCTTGAACTTAGGTGTTTTCCCTTTTTGTTGGAAGAGTAGTTTTCTTATTCCTATTCACAAAAGTGGGAGTAGATAACTTGTTGAGAACTAAAGAAGCATCGCCAAGTTGAGTGTCTTACCTAAACTATTCGAGAAATGGCCTTTGCCATCAAATCGTATACTTCTCCACTCCAACATGACTTTCGAAAACGAAGATCTACGATTACTAATCTGTTAGAGTTTACTTGTCATGTTTTCAAGGCTTTTTCCAGTGGCTCTCGCACTGATGTCATATACACTGATTTTAGCAAAGCGTTTCATTTGGTTAACCATAAATTACTTATCTTTAAACTCCAAACCTATGGCTTTCGTTCCCATTTAGTGAAATGGATAAGCCCTTATCTGCATAATAGGTCACTCGGGGTTTTGTTTAACTTCACCACCTCACATGAATTCCACGTTTCGTCAGGAGTACCTCAAGGTAGCCACTTAAGACCCATTTTTTTTAATCTGTACATTAATGATTTGCTTTGGTTATTAAATCCATCCAGATCTTAATGTATGCTGATGATGTGAAACTGTTTTCTTCCTTTTGCCTAGAATCACTCAATCACATCATCCGCAAACTGACCTGAATAATTTGGTGGTATGGTGTTCGTCGAATAATATGACACTAAACCTAAATAAATGTACGAAGCTTTCTTTTTCAAGCAGGAAGTCATTCATTACTCAGTATTTCATAGATTTTCACAAGTTGGGTGACGTCGATTCGTTCACATATTTAGGCGTTCTATTTGACCTTAGGTTACGTTTTAACTTGCTTAGTGAGCTCTCCTTAAGCAAAGTTAGGGTCGCGCTTGGTTTTACAAAATGATGGTCAAAAGAGCTTGATGATCCTTACATTACGAAAAACCTGTACATGTGTTTGGTTAGACCTGTATTCGAGTAAGCTTCTGTTTTGTGGTCTCCTTACTATAGGTGCTATACAGATTCAATTAAATCTATTCAAAAGCAATTCTTGTTGTTTGCCTTTAGGAATTTGGGTTGCCTCTCTTCCCTTTTATGAAAATAGGTTGCTTCTGTTGTCCTTACCGTCTCTTGAGAAACGTAGATTTGTTCTTGGCATTTCCTTCGTAATCAAAGTAATAAATGGTGCTATTGACTCGCGTCATTACTTGGAGAAATAAGTTTTAATGTTCCTAACCGCTTCTCTAGGCACTTTACCTTGGTTAAGCTTAGTTAATGAAGAGCCTTAGTCCTTAGTCAATTATGAGCTGTTTAACCCGCTCAGAGTTGCTCGCAAGAATCTAAGGGACGTCTATCACTTATTCTCATTATCGGACTCTTTAAAGTCCATTAAAGCAACATTGCTCAATACACGTGATTTACCTATGTCATACTTAAACTAGCTTTTAACCCTAAAAAGTCGTTATGATTCGAAAATCAATCGTTGTTAACTATTATCGGCTGCCAAGCTTATGCATGTTTGCGATGGCTTAGGGGTTCTTCTGCAATTTGGTCTCTCTGTGCTATTTGTGTACATGCTTTTTTTATTTTTTTTATTTTTTCCTTCTTATTTGTTTTATTGCACTACTACTACTAAGTTTTAATTTTAATTATTTTAAGATTTACTTTAAGAGTCATTTGAACTCGACTGTTGCTTGTTTTAGTTGAGTTCCTGTATAAGTAGAATAAATAAATAAATAAGTAAATAAATAAAATCGGTGTAAGTGACGACGAGCTATGCGACATTGGAGTAGGTCTTAAATATAAATCTGCAAATGAAATAAAAAGCAATGTGTTTTTTTTGCAAAATGCGACTTTATTGCCCAACATAGTGCCTTTAAAGGCAATACATCTAACGTTGTTTAGCATATCGATGCTTTTTTCATAAAATGAATCAAATTCACTCCAGTTTCCGCAATGATCTTCAAATGATTATTTCTTTGAGATGGGAATTCTCCCTTCAATTCATGCAAATTTGCCACTACATATACACCGACTAGCAAGACGGTGTTCATGTTCTACTGCAAGTGAACGTTGCACCCATTTGGAAAACAATTTTTTCACGATACACACAACTTTCTCCAAATTATTATGCAAAATAGTAAATAGGTGCTATTTCGATATCTTTATCTCTATTTTTATCGTCACGACAGCATCTATATACAATTTTCGTCAATTCTTAACCGATGTGTTAGTTTTGGCAACAGCGTAAGCTTAATAACTACTCTTTTAGCAATGTAAAGATAATTCTTCTTATGACTTGAGGGAATCCTTTCTGCTACTCTATTCAAATTTCGATACTCAGACTAAGTTAATTAAAAAAGCAAAAGCTTGTAACGCTCGACTATTTCCCTTTCTTCCTCATCACTATATGATATGAATTATCTAACGTGTCTTCTGTATAGAAAGACGTTATGATGCAATTTTGATATAGAGTGACCTCTTGTCACATACGTACAGCTCACAAAATCTTTTGCAGAAATTTGGGAAAACATCTTTCTTGAATGATTGATATTCATAACCTCCGTCATTCTGTGCAACTATGAAAGGGTCATCAACCTCAAATCTTCCGATTGTCTACAGTCTTAAAAACTTTGCTACTGTTAAGCAGATGACAAATAGTCCGCCGAACATGGCCGAGGTAGTGATACAATATTATGAAGTGCAGACTGGTACGGCGAGGCCTGTGTAAGCAAACAAAGTTCTCCTGAATATTTTCTGAAGAAGAAACGAATATGCGTTTTATAAGCGTGTGTTTGCATTGGCATATAATTTTTTGTAATGATCTTATGATTGCTCATCATTTTATTATTGCGCTTATAAAAAACTCAAATCAAGTTGCTATTCCCTTTTCTTCTTTTGCAAGAAATTCGACATAATTTGAACTGCGTGTTGTGTAATTTCGTAAAGAGTTTCTACTGTCATTACGATTGCATCATATTCCATATAAACAAGCAATTTTCTCTGTTCTTTGTTTGTTTGTCTAGCGATTGTGCAACCAGTTGTCGCTGTACATTGCGTTACATAAGTAAGTATCGTTTCTCTATCGAGCAGAAACAAGAATAAAAAAAATACTTAATACAAATGTCTTTCAGTGCAATAATAAGGGGAGAGTAAAGCAAATGATAACAAGGGTAACAAGACTTCCACAAGTACGTCACGGCAGAAAAGAAAAGGGAAAAAGGTTATCGGACAGACTGCGACATTCAATGCCTTGTATTACACTTCATTGTGTTTTTCTGTGCGTGCATACAGGCGTACACAAATTCTTGTGTATTGTTGCGTTAATGTTTTTCCCACTTAGTCATTTTCTTATTTTCGTCAGCCAGTGCTACGGTTGTATACTTTTTCTGAATCCGGCCGCTACTCTCGAAAATAAGCGCTAGAGATATCACGAAGCAGCTAACTTGTTTCGTTGATTTAACCGTGCCAGTGAAATCCATTTCCCAATTCTATCTGTCGGCGCAATAAAGCGCACGAAACGAGATACACAGCTAACTATTGGTATATTTATTCTCGGAATACTGACGCAACTTGGGATTATAACCGATGGTAACTTGTACCCAAAAAAGAAGTCTACTGCTGATAAAAATGAAAATAGAAATTAAGGGACAATATCGATGGTGCTTTTAATCCCCAGCTGTCCGTGTTGATATGATGGGCATCCAAATTGCGTCTCAACGCAAACGATACAGTCTTTTTTGCATCTTGTTTACTGACAAGGGGAAAAATGAAACGCCTGAGTGGGTGCGTTGCTGCTAAAAGTATTTGCATTGTTGTTGTTAATATTGTCTATTATGTGTTTATATAAATATGTTTGTTTCTTACTTGTTCACACAACAGTCTCATCACATTGACTTTAAAACCATTGTTGTCTTCCAGCGACTTTTTCCTCCTCAATTCGTTTTTTTTTTTTTTGTCTTTTTTTCTTTTTTTCACATTTGCGGATGATGAGCGTTTTCGGCATTGTTAGCGCATCATGACTAGACATCACATTTCTATTAACATAACATGTAAAAAAAAAAATGTGTTGATTATGACGATGATTTGTTTTTAAGGGAATCCAAGCGAAAATTGTCAAAGAAATGCTATTCTTGAAAAATTAATTTAAAGTGAAGTACTTTGAATATCATTTTCAAGTGCTTTCATCTTAGAGAGATGATAGTAGCGTATGATTGGGGTGCATATGAAAATTGACAAGAATTTTTTGAGTTAAAATAGTGAAAGGGAACAAATCCATTTCTAGGCAGAGTTGGTGTGTTCTTCTTTTTCATCAGTTTGAGAGAAAGTTTGCCACATAGCAAACGCTCATTTAGCAGGCAGTCAGTTGGCTTAATTTTGCTAATTTTGGGCACACTTTCAGACGCTTTCACCTAATTTTGGAACTTAACTTCATGATAGTGGGAAGAAAAAATACGAAACTTAGTTCTTAAAAGATTTATTCTTGTGATTTTGAGGGATTGACAGTAGTAATTAATTCGATATCACTATTTCTATCAACCAAGTACATATATAGAAAGATGAAAAAAGAAACTCAAGACCAATGTGCACAGCTGCAAAACGGTGCAACACAGTTACGGTCAGTGGGGTCAAACAGTGCACAGCTCGGTAGATCAGGTCCCAATCAAGGAACCTGCGTAACACAATATAATTTAATATAATGTTGGGCCCATTACCCTACAATGCAATGCAATAAACACTTTACAATGTTTATCAAACATAAATATTTTATTTAGATTTCTGGAAGGGACATGTTTAGTGAAGTGAAGTCTTTCAATGGCGAAGTGAAGTGAAAATCGCAAGACGAAAATCTTCTTAAATCTTTTCCGAGTACTGTTCCTTTTTTTTTCTACATCGATTCAGAAATACGTTTTTTAAACTCCTAAGGTTTTATACATCAAGATCAGATTAGTTTAATATCCATTGTTGAAAACACCGCTTAGCAAATCTTCAGGCTGCAGAAGCCCTTTTTCGTTTTTTCTTCATTCTTTGTTATACGTCCCGGGAAGGAATTTGCAAGATTGTAATTATTTGTTGTGAAGTGATGGATTTATTGTATTCAAAATCGCATGTATGAACGTAATGTGAAATAAGTAATGCATATGCTAAAAGTCTATTAATTGAAATTGGAAAAATAACCTTAACACAATGACTTAAGTAAATGATAACTTTAGTAAAATGTAAAATCGAAACCTCTTGTTTACATTCTTAGTCATGTACATTTTTTAGGCAACAGTAGACGGATTTACGAAACCTGTAAACGAAAAAATCTAGAGGCTATAAATTAGAAAGAAGAGCTTTTCTTGATAATTATGAATAGATTCATAGGCTCATTTTTTGATATGCAATTCAGATCCCGCAAACGTTCTTTTTTTATACCCATCACCGAAGTATGAGGGGTATATTCACTATGTCAAAACGTTCGCAACGCCTAAAAAAAAGCTTCCGAGACTCCACAAAGTATATATCTGTCGATTTAAACATGTCCGTCTGTCCTTCTGTGTAATGCCTATTGCAAGCATTCTCCTGGGCACAAATGTAAAGCTATCGATTTCAATTTTGACACAAACATTGCAAGTTCTTGCACAGCGATTGGTAATGGAAAAGGGCCAAATTGGTCGAAAGACCCATCTACAGTACCACAAAAAATAAAAAAATTGGTTTTTTGATCACTACTGATAATCCTTAGCCGACAAATGTACAAAAACTTGAACTCATTGATTTATTCTATGGCCATGTCTATTCAACACTGTAGTGTAACCCAATTTAATTTTTTCCCAATACCTTTATAATGTGCAGAAACAAACTTCCATAACTCCATAAAGTATATAAATTCATGGCCGGTATCAAATTCGGACTGCGCCTAAGCATATCCGCCTGTTCATGTGCCCATCTGTGTGATATCCATGCTAAACATTTTCCCGTTAGAAAGATATCGCTTATAAGTTTGCAAAAGATTTTAAAAGTGACCTAAGCTTTTCAAAGGGCACATCCACAACGCCCACACGCGGATGCGACAAAAACTTTTATTGTGAGAATAGAGAAAGCCGGCCGCGCCCACTTCATACTGTAAAACAAGAAAATTTATTTTTTAGCTTTTTTTGTCTTTTTTAGAACGACGGCGCTGAGTAGAAAAGATTCGATTGCAACCGAATGTACATGATGGCCAGGACAGGGGCAGAAGACGGACTTGGGATATGCAGAAATATCTAAACCTAATCGCGCTGAACGAAAAAAAATAAATTTTCTAGAAATTCCGAACGATATTTTCATATATTCAGTGACTACAACAAACTTTGTATGTTTGGTGTAAAAACTGTCACAAGTTCTGTTCGATTAGTTCCTGTTAAAGGTACCAATAATATAATACACATACTCTTTTTTTTATCGGTAATGTAAAGTCCAACCTATATTAAAATATGTTCATCAGCATAATTTCCCAAGTGATGTTATTTAGATCAAAGAAAAAAATCAAAAAATACAATTGCAAGTATGTCACTATTTTGCTGATTAACACGTTCGCGGACGCGAATGCTATGGCATTCATTTTCATAGTGACGCAAAATGACGTGAATGCTACAGCATTCAAATTTTAAAGCCAATTTTTGTTCATTTAATTTCATGTAACATTAAGTTTTTGTAATTAATATACATTTCAAAGTAATGACCAGTTGATTCATTAAGTACTTTCTTATTTTTTTTATTTTTCTCCGTTCTGACTACTCTTATAATATATGTATAATCAGATTTTGGATATTACAACTAGTGTCAAAAATAATTGCCTGTCTATTTGTGCAGCTCCCTGAAATTCTTAGTGTCCGCGAACGTGCTAACTTTGTCTTCAGTCCAACCGCATTTCTTGCGTTGACCTATTTATTCATCAAAAAAATATGCCACAGTGGTAATTATGTAATAAATGTTACGTTTCTTCTGTCATTGCTGTCTTAGATTTAAGTAGAATACTTTTGTTTTCATAGGATAAATAAGCGTTGATTGAACAAACATGACAGACACAAGCAATTTACTTTGATGCTCTTTAATCCTGCCCTTAGCTAGGCACGAATCTCGTCATCGAAATACATTGTTTTGCGTCACGATATCACAATAATCTCTACAACAGATATTAGTTGCTACGATCTGAATTGAAGTTTCGGGGCTGAGAGCCCGGTTTTGCGCTTGTGACGTTGTTGATTGTAACCTAAGCTAGTTTTCTTGAAACCTTGTAGGATGACATTTTCTCCCCAATAAACCATGGGGTTTTTTGAAAATCCTAAAATTAAACACAACTTTTCTTTTAAATTAATAAAGATTTTTTTAATGTTTTTATATTTAATTATCTTTTTTTTTAATATTTTTAGTTTTATCCTATCATCTTCACTCACACGATATACCATACAATTTATTTACTTATTGTTATTATTAGTTATCTTGATTTTTTAATTTTTTTTTTTTTTATCCTATATATCCTCTCATCTTATCACAGATGATGAAGGAGATGAAAAGGTGTGCATTTGATTACTTTACATTTCATGCTTAAACCTGAATTGTTTTAAGTTGTTACTTTTGTTGTTGCTCTTGTTGTTGTTGCTGTTTCGTTTTATCAAGATTGAGACTTGGATTTTTTATTTTAAATTAACATTGATAGTAAATCGTTTTATGCATTTTTTATTTAATAATAATCATAATAATAATAATAATAATTTCGTGTTTCTTTTAAGATTATAATCAAATATATTACAAGATATCCTTTTTTTTTTAAAGAGAATTTTATTTAATGGATGTTAGAATTATAATTAAACTAAATATATATTTAGACTAGAATTTTACATTTAAAAAAACTTTTATTTTAATTTTTTTTTTTTTTACTTCCTTTAATTTAAAGAATTTGTTTGTTTTTTTTGCTTATTTTTTAATTATTTATTTAAATTTGTTTTTTTTTTTTTTTTATATATAATTTCAATGAAAAATAGAAAACATGAATTCAAGTCACTTGAGTTTTGTTCTTTTGTTGTTGTTTTTGTGTTTTTTACATATATAAGAAATAGTTTGCGTTAAATTAATATTACATAACTTTTGCTTACGTTTAAAAATTTTTCATACATTTTCCTTTTTACAAAGAATTTAATGTTCGTTTTAAAAGTAGGTTTTGCTGGAAGATTTCCGCTGTTATTTCGTTCTTTTTTTGTTTTTTTAGATTCTCGCACAATTTTTAAAAAAATAAACAAATACTTAAAGATTTTACGCTAAAACAACGACAACAAATATATAGATACAGATCTAGACAGCGAACAAGTATATAAAACAGAAAGGTGTTTACGTACTTTAGACATGAATAGATTCGTTTCTTGTATTGATCTAAGCACCGGTTCTTGAGTCTGTATTGAACTTATGTTATTGAAAAGTTTGTAACTGTGTGTGTGATACCGTTGTTGTCAATAATATTTTCTGATAGCATCAATTTGTTCTACGGTACCTAGCTTGAAGACGACAATTTACGAAAATATTTCTTAAGAGTGTGGAAGTTTGGAGATTGTAATTAAAAGCCAACCTGTATGTGATTTAAAAAATTTTATTCACATATGAGACTCTTGATCGTGCGGCGGTATTTCATTACCAATCGCCAGAAAATAGATGTACCCAACACATACTTTTCGGATTCCACACTCACAAGGAAAATCCGTAACATACATGTATTCCTTATTAGCCCTTTCGTTTGTTTTGCGCGTGGTGGTAGCTATTTTTTATAGAATATTGTCTGCTTTCGGATCACGTAAATGCTCGCTGAATCGTGGCTGACATATTTTTAGCTGCTGGTTGAATGTCAATTTTGAAAATACGTGTAACTCCCTTTTAATAAGCAAATGCCTTCAACTAAGTAGACTGGGAATAAGCACTTGGTAGTGTCATCTAAGAGAAGGATCCAAAAATGACCAACAACAAAATTGGCAAAAGTAATTACTACTTTTTTTCTTTTTTTTTTTTATTGACCTGAATACGAACAATCCGCTTCTACGAGAGTACACGATTCTTGCTTGTTTTATTCACTTGTCTTCCTTAGTTTTATTCCTTATGACGAACTTAATTAGTAGCTATTGCTTTGTCTCCTATTTCTTTTTAACAAATTTCATTTTCACTAGTTTCCAAGAAACCGAGCCACAGCGTTCGGACAGATGTAAGCTCCCAAATAAAGCATAAAATTCGCACAGTAAAATCGGCAAATGTATTCGGAGGATAAAAATAGCGGAAAATCTCTGCTTAGCAACTTTGAAGGTGGTGGCAATTACTCGAAAATCCTGACTTGGCTTTTCGGAAAACGGTTCTACGGCTCATGAAGTGCCCAACCATAGAAAATGCAACCCTACTTGGAAACGTGTAAGACCTACAAGGCTCAATAATTAAACTTTATTAATAGGGGTCATCTATTCTGAAGGTGGAATCTGATAACGTTTGGACATCTTCTTCTATATAAATGCTTCTAGAATATTATTTGTATATTGATCGTTTTATTACTACGTGGTAGTCATAAACAAGTCGTTTAACTATTAAGACTTGAAGTCCATGAAAGTACATGTATAAATACAAATAACGACAAGAGTATTTTTCATTACCTAATACGAATCTTTAAGAATTTTCTTTTAAATTATTAAACTTTAAAAATTATTACAGTATACATATATACAGATCATTGTTTGTGGACTTACAATACATACATACATATATACAAAATATATTGATTTTAATTAAGATTTACTTTGTTTGTCAGAGTTTTTAATTTCGAAAAGTAAATAGCTTTTCAACAAATTAAATGCATATGTGTGCACAAAAGCAAGCAAAGAAAGCCTCAGAGTTAAAATTAACTACAACATACTAATATTAATTTGTCTTTATAAAGGAAACCAATCAAACTTAACGATCAAGCATATTAGCATTTACGTAAATTCACTCTGTGAAAAAGGAAAATAATTTGAATTACATAACAAGTAAGAAATCCATTCCGTAAATATGTAAAAGCGTACTCTGAACATCCATTTAAAACTCCATGACGGGTGCTGGGCTCATCTATTTCTTCTAGAGGTCTTCGCCAATTTTTTTCAGTAATTTAACATTTTGGGTCCAACTAATTTTTGGGTTTTCACGACCAAAGGCCGTCAATGAGAGCAAGGTAACACAACAGACCGGTGAAGAAAGCTAAATTGACTGAGAACGTCACACGACCATCAAGACTGTATAGATATCGAGTATATATATAGTGCATGCTGTTGTAAAGTTAAGGGGAGTTTTCAATGGTCAATGCAAGGAAGTATCATTTGCTTTTGCTATGAGAGTTCTCAGTATTTCTAATATAACGTACTTTCAAGCCGTCTTGAATGTCCTGCAACGAAAACAAGTATCTGAATAATTTTACGATTTGACAATAATGGATACATTGATTGGCTCGAGTTATTGAAAACATTATGACGAAATTTGCTGAGCAATAACTCTGTGGCAGATTATAAGTTCTGGACAAAAAAAAAGTTCCACACGTATGCACGGTACTTTCAGCTAGACGGTCGGTTTACCTTGATCTCTTATCACTTTCCGTTGTTTAGCTCTTTCATTGCTTTCAAATAAATGTATTACAAAAAGCGAATTTAGTTTTTTTCTTACTTCTGTACTTCTCTGCTTATAAGACGACCATCTCCTGAGCTAACTATTTTTTATCTTTATTTTTGTTCTCTTCTGTCCAAACTTGCTAGATATTATCATTATCATGCAGCACGTGAGTCTTGAATATCAAGTACTTAGTCCAATTACATAGCAACGCCGTGACCTTAACACGTTTAACGCTTCACGGCCGCCAATCGCTCTTCGGAGTTTTGAAATCAACAAATAATTTTGGTACACTCTGTTTCTAGCACCTTACGTACCAGAATATCCGTTGATGTATAATGCGAACAATTATATCTCCTTTGTTGCTCAGTCAGACTCTCAAACAAATTGGCACAAAACCTTTTAATACCGATCTAATTATTTAACGAGCCGATCGATTTATTTAGCACTAGATTTACGGAACCCGTCAATTTAACAGGTTTGCTATTCCAAGCCGTGTAAGGAAGTGTATATATCCAGATGTTATATATTAGGAACCCGCTCGCTTTTCTATTTCTAGACATGCCAAGTATGCCACGTAGGTTGAAACCCGCCAATTTGACGGATAAGTTGTGAATCGTCACAGTCGCAAAAATAAAAACAGGAAGCTGAAATTCGGCGCACACATTGCTTGGAACATTAGATATAAATGGGCGTGTTTTATTCACATACTCACCCAAAATGCTGCATAAACTAAAACAACCTCAAAGAACACGAATAATGTCTCACATTTTCCGTTAAATTGACGGGTTTCAGCAAAATTAGATAGACACAAAACGTCCATAACTCTAGAGTTAGTTTAGTTTTAGCTATTCTTTAGCTTCTCAAAGGAATTTTAGCGAAAAAAGTTGCGGTAACTTTTACTTTGCATTAACACTTGACTCTGGGCAATTGGCATGTTAATCTAGCTTTAAAATAACGATTTCT
The DNA here is from genome assembly GCA_000688715.1 of Glossina pallidipes. Classification (NCBI taxonomy): domain Eukaryota; kingdom Metazoa; phylum Arthropoda; class Insecta; order Diptera; family Glossinidae; genus Glossina; species Glossina pallidipes. The sequence goes on along the minus strand of KK499856.1, from coordinate 286,556 downwards.
TTTTTCCCTGTTTGATTTGCTTCAATCGTGGCATAACATGAGTTCACTTACTCTCTCTTCCATTATTTTTAAGTCTTCAAAGAGTCTACTTGGATCCTCTTTCTCTGTTCATATTTGCGCAAGTCGCAGGTACCATCGCAGAAAATAAGACTATTTAGCACAACTTTGAAGACATAGGGACCATATTTGCTATCTTGATTATCGGAGCGGAGCTACTGCTACAAATGCTACGTTAGGCGATCTTGACTTGTTCTGGTCATATAACTGGCTACACTCCCCTCCATGACATTCGCAATAACAAAGCAAAGTATAAAACCCTTCACGTATTTTTCCTCTTTCGAAATCGTGGGTGTTTATCATATTTGGATGAAGTAACGTTCGCCAGCTTATTACCGCAATTTTTCAATACGTAGAACATATCGAGAGGTTTGGTTTCGCGAGACGTTTGCAATGCAGCGATAAATAAAACTATTGTATAATGGATGTTGCATCATAAAAGAAAAATGTCTGTGAGCAAATTGTTAACATAATTTCGAGATTTTGCGAAATATTTAAAAATTAGATAAATGAAGTTTCATTACCGAGTAGTGAGCTAAGAAATACCCATGCGCGCGTGCAAGAGGGAGAGAGAGATAGAAAGAGAAATCTGTGCATTCCGTGTTCATACATTGCTTTAAGATGCCTATGTACACAGTTTTCTTTTTTGCTTTTTATATTTTTAAAAGTTTAATTTATTTGTGTTTACTTCCGTCATGTTACGATATAAATTTTATTACTTCGTGCAATTCCTTTGCTGCAATTTATTTATTGTGGCTTTTATTAGTTGGTTGACTTTTCGTGACTGTGCTTATTATAATCGTTATAACTAATTATAATATTTTATATACATTTATACATAAGAGTTGATGTTTTTCCCCTTTTACAATTTACACGGTTATGTTCATATTCTGTTTGCATCTTTACTAAACTGCCTTTTATTACGCCCTTCCGATATTTATACATAAGCTTTAGTTCAGTCTGATTCCAGTTGTACCCAAAGCAAGTTTGTTAAACTGGATTGAATTTCAATAACGCCTCTCTGTGCTCAATATACATGAGTGTCTTTTGGTTTCTTATTCATTTGGCTGGCTCTGTGCTTATTAAATATTTTTTTTATAAATATTTATGTTATCTTTTTGTATGTTTTCGCTTTTATTTATATACACAAATATTGTTTGTTTATCTTTGTAATTAATTGATTTTTGTTAATTGCTCTTCAGTTTACAATAAAATTTTAATATAACACAAAAAGAAGGAAACAAAGAACGGAAACTATATACGTTTTAAGACGAATCCAGGATATCCAGCAACTCCAAGGGTTTTAAGTGAGAGATTGTGATTTTAATAGGTGAACCACATCGGCTTCACTCCTGTTCTCCATATTTAGTGTTATTCGAATTTCGAAGCGTTAAGAGTTTGCGTTTTTAATTCATAATTAAATAAGAAAAATGCAATTAAAGGAAAACCTGGTAGTAGTTGGACCGCATTGCACGCAAATTACAATATTTGGTTTAATTTAAAATGTGAGAATACAAAAAGGTAAACACGGATGCCCTTTAGCTAATTTAGAAGCACCTAAAAGAGCCACATGACAAAACAGACCACATTCGGGCTCTCAAAGTAATGAACGGAGTGTGAATCTTATGGCCGCATGCTCTGTGCTACATACAAGAATATCATCAAAAACATGCTAACACATGTATAATCCTGAAATTTGAATATAAGGCCGATTTAAAAGTATAACAAAGGGTAGAAAAATAGCCCAAGTACCCAACTTTCTCTAATACAATCAGAAGGGCTTACGAAAAATAAAGAAATAGAAAGAACAAGCAGAAGTTCAATCCAGTACTAAATAATTAGCTAATCTCATTGATGCCTGCAAAGACTACAAGCTTACGCTTGTAAGTGAAATCAGAAGAAGTACAATATTGTAGGTATCTCGGAAATAGTTGTAAGCTCTAATAAGTGTCACCTGAAATGACCCGAACAATACATTCGTCTTCGTTACTCAAAGAATGAGCGGCTGGCCATTACGGCGAGACCTGCTAAAGTAGAAGAGGCTAATTAGGTCCTTGCCATAGAGAACGCTGCACATAATCCAATATGTTGGCACATATTCTCGAGGAATACGTTTGTGTATTTTCTCTTTCACATAGTAATCTAATATTTTTCAATTTTGCCATTGGCATAGAGCGTATAATATTAGAAGCGTCTTAGGAGATATGTCTAAATACATATTGCAGATATATGCGATTCTTTCAAAAGAAGTGCTAAAATAAATTTACATCTGGTCTTTGGAAAACAAATAAACGCAAAAAATGTTGTACAGTCAAAGCGCCGAAAACAAAAATAAAGACGGACCAAAAGGTAAGATGTACAAAAGCAAAACAGCTACACTGACTTTGGAATTAATCTGTTCGCTATTTATATCATATTGAATAAAGCACATGAAGACGCCCCTTCCATACGCAAAGCTGAATTTCTACAGCCATTTACCATAGTTTGCAGATTATAGACCAATTTCCAATTTTCTTTGAGGCTTTCAGTGTTTTTCCTTTCCTTGAGATTTTGTTAATGAAGCCCATCCAAGTTTCAGTTTTTGATTTCAATTTTAGCAGCTTCTGGAAATTTGTGTATGTTAACTGACATTTTAAACGCAATTTTAGTTGAGAAGATCGTGCGGAATAACGTGTTTAGCAGGTCTTCGCCTATAAAAAATGGCATTATTTCACTTTCCTCTTTACTAAATGTACTGAATGCTATATACCCACAGGTATGTATAAATTCATGGACACACATACATATCTCTTTGTATACAAAATGTATGCAAGCATATATACGTCTATATACAATTATGCGAATATGTGTTTTCCAGTAATCTGGTCATTTTCGTACTTCTGTATACTGTTTTTTTTTTTGATTTTCAGTAAAGCAATAAAGCTATGGCATTAAATTTAATGTATATAAGGAAATAGATAAGACGATGTGCAAAAACATAGACGAATCATTTTCAGGCCATATGTTAGCAAGGAAGGGGTCTGCATGCAAGATATACGGTTTTGTCGGGTGTCTTTGTTTATTGTTTCAATTCAGTACAGTACTCGACTATTATCGCTATATATTTATAAATAATTATGTGCTTCACTGAAGGAATAAATTTCGTGATCCATACGTTGTCCAATCTTTCGAAGATCAACCAACTCAAGTCGAACAGTGAGACACAGCTATACAAACTTTTTCTATGCGTTACGAGACCAACGAGAAAATATTAAAAAAAAGAACGTTAAAGGTTTTACTAATTTAGTGGTTTATAACTATAGCCTAAACAATAAAATCATGATCATTAAGCGTTTTATCCACAAATCGATTTTCTAATAAATGGAAAAAGTTTGCAGCTACATTTTAGAGTCAAACCATACCATACCTGTTTGAATTTCAGGTAACTATCACTTCAAATCTCAGGGTAACTCATGCTATTTGTTTTGCCCATGTCGCACTTTTCTTAGCTAAAATATATATTTGGAATTATCGGTTGACCGCTCATCGCTTTGCAAACAACAACTCGCAAAGTAGTTATTATATTTAGCTGTTTCAGCTCTTTGATGAAGGGAGACGTATACTAGTTTTATTTTCCAGTGTATGATGATATCACAATAATTGCTGTTTGTAAAATTTTAATGTGTTTTCATTCTTTATTTTTTATACAATATTTTAAAATTTTTTGGAGCATTTTTTAAAGGTTTGACATTTTCAGAACAATTTCAAAAACAGTATATTTGTGGAGCCTTTGGTGGAAATGTTCTTCAACGTTAGGTGCAATACAAAAGCTGCTGCATCTAAAAAACTAACACGTCGACAATTAAAAGTTTACGGCAATCGTATACTTGCTGGATTTAGAATTCATGCTTAGGGGAATATAGTTTTCTTCGATTTTATTCTCCTGCATTGCGTCAACGAATTAAAGATTTCGATCAGATTCGATTTCTTTCATAACAGCTAGAAGTGCGCTTTAAATATTATCTGCCTTCATCAGCTTACAATGCTAACCTGTTGTCCCCTTATCCGCGTGACCGTATGTCTAGCAGCATACATAGCTGTAGAACCAATTTTTAACAACTTTTTTTGGGATAAAAGAAAAAGAGGGAAAGGGTAACGGAATAGTAAGAGACAACGAGGAGGTTTTTAAGCATATTTCAAGGCATCCTCAATTTAAGAGGCTCAGCGGCAAGCAATGTATTATAACATGCCCAAAATAGAATCTAAAAGAAGATTACTTAATTTACAAGTCTATACCTAGAGAATTAAGTAGGGGAATTCCGAAACGTTGATTTTTGGGTGATTGGTAAGTATTTGAACTAAAGAATGCAATTCTTATACAAATATCGCAGCTATATGTTGAAAAGGGGAGACTATATTAATAGAAAAATTCGCATTTTGCAACGAAGAAAAGCTTTATTCTTTCCGAGGTGAGAAATTTTTCAACTAATCAAGAGGCCTTTACGAAGCGCTTGGGAGAGAGTCTGAAATTTTAGGAAAAACAAATTTTTGACAAAATATAAGACAAAGACTAAGATAATTGGCCTAGTACTGCATATACGTGTTTATTTAATGGCCGGAAATTACGTTTGAAATTAGGCAGAATACGTCCATCAACAAAATCGACTAAACCGTTAGTCGTTACCAATCTGTAGCAGACGTTGATATAAAATTTAGTACAAGTATTTACGAGGCCCATCGCAAACCATAACTCTAATTAAAGACTTGGGATGAAAGATACACCCGTACAGAAGAATTAACAAGTGAATTGGTGAAGTCAAAGGTTTACCCCAAGACGGATATTAACAACGTTGTAGCTTCCTTTTCTATAATTAAAATAAACAGAGAACTAACCTCGTTTTGTAATGCATTCAATTGTTGCTTCAAGCTTTCGCGATCAGATTAATTTAACAAAGTTTTGATTTCGTAGAATTCCCTTTTTAAATAGTCACTCTATTAAATTAATTTTCGATGCTAACTGTAGTTTTGATAGATATGGATCAATAGACATTCCAGGGGTCGATTGAGAGTGAAAAACATTGCAAAAAGTACTTTGAACTGTAAGTAGTAGACATCATGAAACCCAGCTGACACCCAACAATTTTGCTGCAAGTTGTTTTTCCAAACGCAAACGTCATGCGAACTGGCGATTTTACTATTCGGCAGCAGAGGAGGGAACTTTACGATGCCAATTAACTAAGTTTTTTTTTGTTTCACTTTTCTTTTGCAGAGTTTTCTCGTAGATTTGTAATTTTGCATTTAAACTTAGTATTTTTACATTAACAGATTCATAAAAATTAAATATAGATTGGATTTTTATTCTGAGTATCTCTGTTTTTCTTTACTATTATTTTTGTTCTCTTTTCCTTTCTCAATTGCTTTTTAATATATCTCTCGTTTCCTTTGTTTTCTTAACAACTTTTCTTATTGTATTCAGTTCTTTTTTGGAATTTTCCGTGAGTCTTCGATAAATTTTGAGTTTCCTCTCTATTTATATTTGCTTTCTCTGCATTAACTTCACGTGATTTTTTTTTTCTTAATAGCTAAAGTTCTATTGTTTATTCTTTTTTACATTTAAACACAACTCTCTTGCTGCGAGTACATTAGCGGCGTACGCACTGTTACTATCTCTCGTGAATAGGATTTGCCAATGGCCGAGAGACCGGACAGTGAACTACTGGGACTAGTTATAGCTGCCGTGGTCGTAGCAGAAGCTAATCCGCTGCTATTACTGGAGACTAGCATTTGCCCAAGCGGTGGTGGGACTGACTGCTGTAAATGCAACTGTTGCTGCTGTTTTTGATGTTGCTGATATGAAGGCGGCATTGGGAGCGTGCCATGTTGATAATTGCTCGCACTACTGCTGGAAATTGCTGTTGCAGTGCCTAATATTTGTGTTACGGAAGTAGAAGAATTATGAGTAGATATGTTGGACTGATGATGATTGTGGGGTAGAGTATGATAGCCCCCTGGATGCGAGGGAAGTGTATACATTTGTACGGTGCCGGGCGATACAGTAGATGGAGTGCCCTGAGAAGTCGGTGATGATATGCAGGGCGGGAATGGAGATGCTGAACTAGAATTGCCGGCACTCGTCGACGTTTTGTAATGATCGATTTGAGCGTATATTGTTGGCTCCTCAAAGTAATCGTACGTAGGCGGTGGTGGTGGTGGAACCCCTGTTTTATTACGCTGCAAGGTACTGCTTTTGGTCGGAATGCTGGGCAGTAGCTTACGCCCACCCACAGCACCATGAGGCAAAGTACCTCCGGCCGCTGTTACGCCATTCGCACTCATACTCATAACGGATGAATTGCTGGCACCTTGCAGCAGCATATTGTTACTGCAATCTACTGATATGGGTTTTTTAGCATTACTAGATGAGGCTCCCGCAGCTAAGGAGAGCTCGGCATAGTGAAGCTCCTCATCCTATGCAGCATAGTAAAATAGCGAGAAAGAGTTGATAAAAAAATATATTGTAATGAAAATCGTAATTTACACAGAAGGAAGCATCGAGAAAAAGTCTCATAAAATCGTCCTAAGAATTTAATAGTAACCCTATTCGCTATGCTTCACTATTTTCATTTCAATTCGATGTTAAAATTTCTAACAGAATGCTTTCGCGTTGACAAGGCTACTTGGTTAAAGTGGATAGGTAAGCGTAAGATACACAAAATCCAACGAGTTTAAGCAATTAATGCAAAATAATTCCGTAAAGTTATTAAACATTCAATTTTCTTTGTAAAACAAAGCAATCAAAACTTTTCGTATTGTCTTACATAATATGGCAAAAGAAATCTTTTTCCCTGTCAGTGCTAACCATTTGTTGTCCTAGTCATCGCCATCATCGTCCTCGTTATGAGATCCAACAATAAGTTTAACTTTAAAAATAAAAAGAAAACAAAAAACCTGTAAAACAAACCCTGACGACAAGTAATGGGAAAGAAAAGAACTTTTAACCAACACCAACACCTGACGTTTAGTAGTTAGAAGCGCTTACATTGTTAACTTCAGTTAAAGTTTTGTTTACATAATGCGAATACCGGCAGAGTAGAAGATTTGCAGAAATGGTTTCTTTCGTAGCTTAGATACGTGTTGTTGGTCGGGTACATGTCTGTCTCTGTGTTTCTCTTTCTATTCATTTAGTTCCATCTTTATAGTGTAAATGTAAACAATTATTAATGTAAAGAAAGCATTTCACCATTACCTTATTGCTTTGGTATAAACCACGTTCATCCGTTGGGGGTTTACAACTGATTTCCGCTTCACTGGTTGTCGATAAATGACCGGATGGTGTTTGTGTTGCTGATTTCTGTTTGTACTCACCATCAACTGCTTACAACATCAACAGCGAAACCGACGACAGCCCAGTAGCAGCAGAAAACAGCCCCATTTCAAAGAATAATAAGAAGAAAAAGCACAAAAAAATAGAGTGTAGAAGGAGAAGAAAAAAAAAGAAAAAATTGTCCTTAGTTTTCAAACCGCAAAGACAAAAAGGAGTAAAAATTACGGTTTTACATAATTTCATATGCTAAAGTAAAAAAATTGTAAGAGATATGATGACGTTTGTATGGAGAATACGAAAACAATATAAGAAGAGAAAGAGAGATCTTACGTCAACAACATAGAAAATTTCCATATTTCCTGTCTGTGAAATGAATGCAAAATTAAAAGGTAGGAAACGAAGTAACTTTTTGGAGACTCCTCAATATGTTACTATTTAAAAATTTTTTTAAATCCTTAAAGAAATGATTACTACGTATATGGTGTTTGACCCAAAATAGCTTTATTTATTCCTGAAAATATTTATATTCTTGAAAGAAGTGTTAGTGGCGTCGATCAGTCTATAGTTGAAACTTTAATAAAACGAAAAAAATTTACGTTATCAATTGTTCCACTGCCCTAGTAACTTCCGATAAGGTACCTTGCATACTTTATATCACCTGTCACGGTTCGCTAGCGCTTTCCTTCGAAGCAGGCACCAAAAGTAGCGCGATAGCTTGCGCTGCTTCATAAAAATTAAGAGTGCATTTGCACATCGAATGCGAACAGTTATGTCAATTTTGGCATGGTATTAATTAGGTGTCTTTTTGACAATCGGCAGACTTCACACCTCGCTATTCCTATTATATTTTTGTATATTTTAAAAAACAAAAAATTTTCATTTATCAAACCCCTTTTTCTTTCTAAAAACTTATGAAAGTGTGACGAAAGGCTTACAGAATATAAATAAACTCTTAACCAAACTCTCCACCACAGATAAGAGGGCGGTTAACTTACCTACTTTATTTGAATTTCATAATGCTTATGTTTCATAGAATAGTTTTCCCTCAGACGCGATCGGTGAAATTGCAATTGAGTGAAACTATTTTCGTGATCGGCCAAATGTAGGTTCGCGACCACTTTTCCTTTAAAGCAACTGGCTTTCCAAATCAAAATTTAATTTTTTGAATTAGTTCTTAAAAATTCAATTTTTCACGCCTGCGTAACTTTCAATTATAGTGCAAGAGCACTTACTTAGAATGAACAAAAGTAACGATTAATATAAACTATTAAGACTATATTATGAAAGATCAAAATGTCGTGTATTTCATTATTAAGATGCAAGAAGCATAGGACGACGAGATTACTCGGAAATTAATGTTATTACATCGCACATTGAAATCAATAGCCTCATTAAAGAAAATTGAAGCCTTAGGGCAAAGAGTAGTGCGTCTTACATCGACCTGGCGAGACAAGTTAGGTTTTAAAAAAGTTCAACAGCGCAGGGTTATCTGTATTTTTTGAATAATTACTGCCATAAAAAATATAATTGTAAGACAATTTGAAGTTGTGAATACAAAAAAAAAACACGTCAAAAAGGTACATAAAGTGTAGATATTTAGGTAACGGTTGTTACGTAATCGAGCAACCGGAATTTGTTTTATATAAAAGCAATTTATCGTCTGCAAAAGCTGGTTGTTATCGAGAAATAATGCTTTGAGACATTGAGAAGATTAATTCTCTGGAAGGAAGACTCCGCAATTTGTCTCTGAAAAATAGTTTAAACCCATTAGTAATCCAAAGAAAGTGAAAAAAGTTTCTCCAAGACTGAAATTAATTTTTTTATTACACTACACTGCATTATTTTTTATTATACTGTTACGAAAATCTGAAATCCAGTTAATGCTAACTAATTGATTTTCGTAAGTAATAAATTCCCTGGTGCATATTGGCGCCGGCCGACAAAAATGATTAGCAGGACCACAGGCAGGAAAAAACCCAGGTGCACATGCGCGGCGCGTCACACAGCTGCCGGCCGACGAAAACTATTAGAAGAAAAGCAGGTTAACGGACTAAAAATGAAGCCATGAAGTTAGGCGATTATAACATGCTTGTAAAAATGTATATAAGTAGACTATTTGCGGAAGGTAGTTTACTCGTACGAGAACATTTGAGTCGGACAAGAACAGTGGAGTCGAAAAAGAATACTAAAGTTGAGAAGTCGAGAGTATTGCCAAAGAAAAATGTAAATAATTCTAGCCTTAAAGAATGGATTGTAAATAAAGAAACTTGGAGTTAAAAGAATTCTGAAGTGAATTCCTCTTGAAAATAATAACCACGATCTAGTGATACGGAAAGCGGAAATTCGTAACAATACTATCCGATATAATGTGAGGTTCGTAATCGTTCCTAATTGGAAAAATCAGTTTTTAAACAAATTCTGTTGCCAGGATACGCCTCAGTGGCTCAGTGGTGTGCTTACCTTCGACATTTATATTCCTCATCTCAATAAATATCCTAATATCTCTTGACGTTGTAATTCAATTTCCTTTTGTTAAATAACTTATGACACTAACTAAAATAAATAGTTGGAATAATAAAGAACGGTGTGCAGTTCTCTATTCACAACCTGACGGCTAAAGATTAAAATTTAAATCCCTATACTCAGCTTAATTGAATGACCTATGGTCAGTTATCATCGGACGAAACGGACGGTCTTCTGTCGAAATACCCCTAATTCGACAACCATAGCGTGCAATCCCCCCTATGATGACGGATTCAATCCCGGACGGTGATGTGTTACCTAATAGACGGTTCGATCCAGAAGCGAAGAGCATGTTCATCCTTCTTCTCCGCCACGCCTTTGTTTGAAATCGAATTGGCGCTGCCAGTCGGTTAGTTGATCAAATTCGAAAAGTGCCAGCCAACTTTTTTAAATCAATATGAAAAAAATGTTTACATATGCTCCTCTTTTTCCATTAGTATTTTTAAACTAATATGCGAAAATTCGATGGTTGATATCGATATCAGAAAACGAGAGAGGTAGCATATCATTCTTGTTAGCAGATTTCCCTATAGGTAACCAGTTAGTAATGACTTAATGAATTATTTTGAATAAAAACACGGGCAGAAATTTGCGACTTAAACGTTATTTGCAGAACGTTATTGTTTCATTTACTTTTGTGCGTAAATCGTGCTTTTATCATACCCCTTAACTCAATTGAAGTTTAAAGGCTCATTAATTAAAATTCTTACAAATTCCCAACTAAATTTACCTGAAACTAGATTTTTTTTAAGAATATATTTCCAACAGTTTATTGATTATCTATCTAGAAAGACCTCCGAGCAAACCCCAAATGTACTTCACAGTCATTTTCTCAATTTAAACCAATTACTCTAAAACGTTAGTACGCTCTTGCAGATGAGAAACCTTTAATTTCTTCAAATACCGCATTAATTCCCACATGTTAAATTGATCTCGAACATATAGCGCGCGCAACCAGGGCATGCATGTATGTATGCGTATAAATAAACGCAGACACATAAGACGTAAAGAGCAGAAGAGATAAGGAAGTTTTCCCCAATTGCCTATTCGATAAAATATAAGGCTTGTGAGTGCGACAAACGTGTCTGGTTGTGTTTAAATATGTCAGTTGTTTGCTGGTGGTGCCAGCAGCCAGCCAGCCTCCTTGCTTGCTTGCTTGCTTGCTTGTATATTTGCATAACCTTAAGGTAATACATTAACATACAGTGACTGCAACGACTGTATAGGTAAGAGCACATAAGAAGCGACTCTTCTGAGAATAGCTAAAGCAATACTGTATGTTATGAATAAGAAAGAATAAGTGTGTGTCTGGTAGACACTTGCAATTTTGTCTCCTTTTTAACTCGGGGAGGACGACGAAGATTGAGAGCAAGTGAAAATATTTGTAAATAATTTGATAGGTAGGCAAGCGCGCGAAGTGAATATTAGCTTATAGCTACATGCAGTATATCGTATGCTTCGGCAAGGAAAAAACGAACGGTAAATGAAGCATTTTTCGTTTTACTGCTGCTGCAGTATAAATTCTTCCTTTCAGCTCCTACATATTGATGAGAAATATATCCTCAGCACACTTTCATCCGTTTTAAAAGCGTTTTTCTTCTTTTTCGACTTTTTAAGATTAAAGGCATTAAATATTCAGGTTAAGAATAAGCATTAAAAACAAAAGAGAAAAAAAGCGAAAGTACTTACCCTCATTGTATGGTACCACATCAGGGTTTTTCTCATCGTACATTTCTTCGGAATGACTTAATGGTAACGAGATTTTATCTTTAATTTGTAAATTGCCCGGACGTGAGAATTTCTGATTTTGATGTTGATATTTTTGTTGCTGCTTATGCGAACGCAATTTCAAGGCAGCCAAAGTGCCAATACCGATACAGATAATAGCCACCAGTATGCCAACAAATATGCCAACCGACAATATCGGCGTCAATTCAAAATTTGCTTGCGAGCCCTTATAGGAAGTAAGGGCCACTGCCAGCCATCAACAGTCAACGCCAAACGGAGTGAAGGCAATAACGAAAAATAATAATAAGAAGAGCAAGAGAATGAAAATTAATGGCGAAAATATGTTTAATTGCCAAGATACACTTAAACGAGAAAAAAAACAAACATAAAGAGAAAAAAATTAAGGAAAAAAGTTCAATGTTCTAATTCGCTTCCGCAGAAAAACGGCAACTGGTTGCTTTGCTTAAATTGTGTAAAGTGTACTTGCTTTCATCACATATACAAAAACTCTTAACGTTTCACAGATTTATTCTTCTTCTTATTTAAAAAAACGAAAAATGCTTTTGAAATGTTATTTTTAGGAAGAAAGTAAAGACAGCTACTAAAAAACCTATGTTCGGTTTGACGCGAATGGTTGTTGCCCCTCATCATAGGCAAGTATATTATAATAAGATATATGTAAGATTATATTAAGAAATAAGGCTGCTCCCAATTGCATGCAATCGCCGCAAATAAGAAAACATACTTTGAAACTAAGTGAGAACAATGACTTCATAGTGTTTTTACTCATTTTGGAGTTAAACGACAAATAACAATAATCTTTTGACGGATGTCTAGAAGCTTTCAGCCTCATCTTTTGTGCAGACAAGTAACCTCGGGGGGCGAGATGACCGCCCTTTATGCTGGTCAAAATGCGTACTTATAAGCGAAGCAGATAAATTATTTATTTTTTTATTTACGCATGAAACGCAGCTAAAATAAATTTAGAGCCGAATTCAATTGACTCTTAGAAGTAGTAAATCATACACTAATTGTTATTAAAAACGAACACAAAATATATCAAGAGAAGTAAAGAAAAAAGTAAATAGAAAAGATGACGAAAGTGTAGAAAGAGGAGAATGAAATTCATGTATAAATAAATAAGAAAAAAAAAGAAGAGCAGGAAAAAAGAAAAGAGCATGTACACATCTAGCGCAGAGGCACACCCACAACCGGTACAGATCCCAGGTGCGAGTGAACCCCTAAGCCATTGCAAACACCCAAAACCTTGGTAACCGATAACGGTAAACAACGCCAGTTAATTTTCGAATCATAGTGAGATGTTAAAAGTCCAAATTAGTTTAAATACCGCATACGCAAATCGCTCGTATTAAGGATAGTTGTTTTGATACTTGAAATGCTTTATCATTGTGATTTCTAACGCGTGTCGCTGAGCTTTAAAAGTAGAACTGCAAAGTAAATCCTATTCATAGTGGCGATGGAAAAAAAGGAAGCTCTAACAGCCGTTTTATCGACTTGTTAGTATAGTAAACTGATTGAGACCACAAGCACATAAAAATTAAAAATGTCAAACTATCTGATGAATGGATTCTAATTTTCTAAACAAAATTTTTAATTGCGTTGTTAGGTTTTTTCACGCTCTTGCGAACGTGATCACACGTAGACGACAAACTAGTGTTTTCCAAGTTGTGTTACCGTTCTGATCAAAAACATTGAGTTAAATTTTCAGCATTAGGTACCCGCATATGAGAAAACAGAGTGAGAGCCACTAAGAAATTGTGGAATGACCGAGATATTGTGATGGGATGTATGATAATTATTGCTACCTGTTACATGCTGCGTAAGAAAGTTTGTATGCTCATATTATTCGGTGACAGTTGTAAATGGAGCTTCAATTGCCATTTTATGTTAATTATTAGCTCTTGAAATGCTTGGCCTGCTTTCTGGAAACGCTTTGGGTATTGTTAACGGCGCAAGGAGAGGAGGAAAGCAGGCGAAAAGTAGTTAGTTATACATGCAAAGCACAATTAGCTTCAAAGTATGTGTCGTCGTTGCTACGTTCGCCACTATCAACCATCATTTCACAACAACAACGCGTAAAATCGTCAAAGACATTATCAATGGCCTTGTGTTAAAAAAATTTGCAAATTTTCATATTCTTCTTCTGTTTTTGTTACAATTGCTGCTGTAGCTGTCGTCTTCAAGTCGTCTTCCAAATGCTAATTTATCTTATTTGTTCCTCTCGCTTTGATTTCTTCAGCATTTCTCTCGCTCTGTTTTTTTGTAAAAAGATATATTTGTCAAAAAAAGGAAACATCTGCTGTGCTGCTTCCCTAGAAACTTTCCACTAACACTTACTCGTCGTTGTTCTCTTTCTAACAACAACAACAACAACAACAACAACGGTTTCAACTAATTAGTGATGCATTTAGCTGGTTGGTAGTTTTTTCGTTGCTTCTCTCCCTTTTCCCCTCCTTTTTTATATTCCTTTTTATTTTCTCCCTCCCCATTAAACATACCATAACGTCTGTGTCTGCGCTTGCATAGGGGGCTTCCTCGTATATTTTAATTAAATTTAATCATTTCGAATTTGTAACTTTTTGTCTTTTGTTGGTTTTATACGGAGGAAATTTTGCTCGTTAAATCGCTTCATTCTTTCTTTTCACTTAAACGTTTTTTCTTTTCGCTCTGTCTCGTTAATGAAATATGAATGGAAGGAAAATATCTAATCAAAACGTATTGAAGTGCAATGTTTTTCAAGCATTATTAAAAAGTTTTTCTGTCCTTCGGTTCTTTCCCCTTCTTTTTTATTAAACACTTAATGGATTTTAGTTTTTAAGTTTTCTTTTCACTTTTCATATTTAGTTTTTTTTTTTATTTTTTGGCTACCAAAGATATTGCTTTGCAATAATTAGTTAATAAAAGGTGTCCTACTAAGTATTGGATATGCGTGTTTTAATTGAATTTAAATCATTTTCGTCTATCATTAGAAAATTAGTTTCTTTTTTATTAGAATATAACCAACAGGACGCGTAAATCAAATCATAATAGATTTCGAAAATTAATTCAATCTCATTATTGACGTGAAAACGTTTGCTTCGCAAAAATGTTTGGTTGCTTGTTAATGAAATGATTTTGAGATGGCTACAGAAGAGCGTAGCTGAAATCGGTAGAGATATAAAAGTAAGCGAAATGTCTGAGCGCAAGACAAAATAGTGTTGAAAAATATTATTGGACACGTTCTGCAGCCAATCAATGAGATATCACTATAAATATAAAGTTTCGTTACTATAACTCAAAACTTAATAATTACTATCGGTATAATGCGAACAGAAACAATTCTACGAGAATTGATAATGTAGATCGTCTAATAAGCTTGGATCGCTGAGAGGACGTTAGCTCCGATATTTCATAGAAGTGCCAAAAACATGTAAAAATATCTCAAAAATTGAGGCTTATAGGCTGAACACAAGAGAACCAGATGGACAGACAAGCTCAAATCGATTCAGAAACGGAGTGTAGATCGAACTGTACATTAAAAGGAGGATCTATCTCCAATCCTTCTGGGCGTTGCGTACATCCGCACGAACTGAATATACCCTTATACCACAAGTTTTGTTGGATATGGAAACATTACGAAATCGTTGACGACGTTTGTGTAATTGGAAATTGCTTGCTCCGGGCAAGTAGAAAATGAAGATATAGTTTTACTTATTGTATACAAATCGAGTTAAATATCCTGCACACAAGTACGATTTCAATGGCACAAAAGAGATCCTGGTTTCAAAAGGTTTTATTAGTCAGCTATTTACATATATGTACACGCTTATGTCATACATACGTCTAGAATTTGACGCGAACATTTCTAAAAAGGGATAATGAACTCAATAATATGCTCCTTTAAATAAGAAAAAGCCTGACAAGGTAAGCATTCAACATCTAGTTTAATGTAAAATATTTTTATATCCTATACCATCTGTGGTAAGTGTATATTAGGTTTGTGCGGCCATCAGCAACACATAGAAGGGACAATCGGTTAAATTCATTTTTATAATGTCTGGTCGCATATTCGTCTCTCAATGTCTCACAGATGCCTTTGCATTTTACCCAATTCCTGTAAGGCACTTCGAGACATTCTTCTCTCCGTCTGTTTATCTATGTAATGCCTATGGTTAACTTGTTCCTGATCACAAAAATGAGGATATCGGCTTCAAAATTTGCAGAAGTACCGGAAGCTCCTGTAAGCAGGTTGATGTTCTTACCGATCAAAGTCGGCTGATAGTGCAAAGTGAAGCGCGATCATCTCTCATTCCAAAAATAACAAAATGTGATTACTTAGTCATTACTCATTTCTTTCATATATGAATAGCAATAAAAAAATTTCGCGTGTGTTTTACGGATGATCCTATACTATCCACATAAAAATGGAAAAATTCCGCGACGCGCACCTAAGCTTGTAGCCCACATTTCCAAATTTCATTTTTTGTCGTTTTTGAGCAAAAAAGTTTCGCCTTCAACCGAACGTAGTTTGTTTAGTTGTTTTAATAATAGGCTTTTATTTATAAGTATTTATTTTTTTTGCAAGAGTTTTGGTTGCCATATCTTTAAGTTTTAATTTTGCATAAATCACTTAATTTGATTTGAAAAGTTTTAACTCATGAAATTCTGATCGTTTTCCACTCAATTTGGATGTTATTGATTTTCTACTCAATTAAATATTAGTCATACGCATGGGCGGCATTTTCAAGAAATCAGTCATTATTACAATCACAGTGTACACTTGAGATGTATTTATTAATTTGTTGCTGGAATGAGAAATGAGAATTAAGTCCACTGACGGCTTGCCACGAATCTGTAAAGTCAGTACGTGCAACATATGCTCATATGTAAATATGTGCTTTTTTATAGACAACATATCTGTGGCAGGAGGAAAAGCTACTGCAGTTTAACTTAATCTAACATTAACTGATCAGATCAGAAGATCCGAAGTACAATGCATTTTACAATACTTAATATCGAGATATTTGCGTTCCTTGTTACGCACGCCTAAAGCGCAAACTTATTTAAGTAAAAACGGATCATTTCAGCAGCACTAATGCTTGCCATTGAATTAAGAGGTTTTTGTTAACCTGTGAAATGCTTGTGAAATGCTCGTTGTACGATTAGAGATTGACTTAAAACCAAGTTTTCCACTTTGGAAAATGTTTTGAGTGCATGCTCATGGTTTTAATGTATATACTGACACTCCAACTGCTAACTTTCATATAAAACCAGTTAAGCCATAGAAAAGTCATGGAAGACGTAGAATAGAGTTTAGATGAAATATGGTCTGTCCTAAGATTCTGGTTCACTCACTTACATTTAGTAGACCTAGCAGAGAGCACTGCGCCGAAAGTTGCTCTATTAGTCTAAGAAACAATTGAAAAGTAAACAGAATGTCACAAGTTCATGTGTGTATGTGTGCTAAGTACATTTCGTAAAGGTTTCCTATAAAATGTGCATAATTTTCAATTATCTGCATGAAAGGCAATTTCTTTAAAAGCTTACTTCGTCCTCGGTCCTATTCCGTCAAGTAAACAAACAAAAGAAATTTCACGATTTCGACGTTCTCTGTCTATACATATGTACGTATTATTATTAAAATTCGTTTATGAATGAAAAATGTGGATATAATTGTGAAGTAGATATTTTTGCACAAATTTTTTTTGTTATTTGTTCCGCTTTCTTGGTCGTATTATATAAAATCTTTCTTCTTATCCTCGACATATAAACATTGCAATGCAAGATCAGAAAAAGAGAAAATAAATAAACCAATAAAAAAGGGAATAAAGAAAATTAAGAAAACATTTACCTGTTTGCTTTTCAGCGGCTTTTAAAGTGTAGCCTTCCAGTAAAACCGGTTCACTGCGACCACGCAAATTAATAGCATAAACGAATATTTTAAAGAAACGCCCCGAATCGAGGCCAGGCGCACTTAGTACGGGGTACTTCGATGAAATGTTGGCTTGCAAACTGGCTGATTGCTGTTCAAATATTTCCATAAGAAACCATTGACGTAAACCGCCGTCAAATCCTGAATGTTTGAAGAATAAAACAGCAGTAGCAGCAATAGCAGCAGTAATAAAAAGCATAGAAAAGAGGGAGGACGAAGAAAATACAGAACAGCACTTAAAATGATGAAATAATAATCAAAAGAAAATGAATATACGGAAATTAAATCTCTTGCATTTTATATTGAATAAATATAGACTTTCACAAGAAAATTTATACACATGCCAGGCACCGTACGTATGAGGTGGATGTTCAACATTGCATTTTACATTGCATTTTTCCATTCTTCTATTTAGTTCAGTATTTCTCTCCGAACATTTTTATACATTTTTTGTTTATCTTAATGCACACAATAAAGACGTTTATTGTTTTTTTTTACATGACATCCAAAGAGTATGTTTTATATTGCTTTACACTCACCAGAGGTTTGATTACTAATTCATTTTTTTTTTTTTCAATGAATGTCAAATTTTTAATTTTCTTCCCTTTGCTACTGTAGAATCTATCTGTCTGTCGGTCCATGTCTACGCCAGGCGACCCTCGACATCTCAATTTCGTTATTTTTTTGCCTTCTTCCTTGTCTGTTTTGCCGTCTATCTATCAATCCTTTATGCTGCCACTTGATTGCTTTGCTTTTCTTCAATTTGATTCTGATCATAAGCTCTAGGCAGAGAAGCGCTGCTGTGTGATGACTATGCTGAGAGTATTGGAGCCCACAAGTCAACAAAAATCACTGTAATAATGCCGTGCAGAGGCTTTATGTCAGTCGATCCGAAAAGATAAAACCTATTTGTTTTAATGCGCGCAGCTTATGATATGGCTAACAATAGTCTTAGTATTTGAGAAAATTTCAGACATTGAAGCCACTTGAGGAATTTAATGTCAATTTTTGCTTGAGAATTTGGGTTCTGAACTTAGTGAAAGACCGACTTGTTTCTTCATACTTGTAATTGGATGATGCAGACAGATTTATTTCTAAATGCACAAACTCTATCTTCTTTTCTTTATCAAAACGCCTGCCGGTTCGATTTTTCCCATATTACCCTGAGACGACGGTGAGCATTCACTCCCAATTCTTCAATTATTTGCTTTCCATTGTTTTTGAGGCGATAAAGGAAAAACCTATTTTGATATCGATGACCACATATCATAAGCTAGGCACTTTATCTTATTATAAATGATTTTTAGTTGAAGTATTTTCTTTTTTTTGCATATTTTACAAAACTGTTTACCACAAATAGTTATAATGGATTCAAGAGTTTTATTGATGAATCAAAGCATCTGCTTGCACACGTACATTCAAATAAAAGAAACTCTAATGGGTTTTATACGTTATCTTTTCATTACAATTGATTTTTGTTGAATGTTTTCTCTCCTTTTTTGTTTTTATAAGCAGATCATACTTCTGAACACATACATATACTTATATTTTTGGCATTTTAATTAAAATTTCTGATATATGGTCTGTCTGCATATAGGTATTCCTATAGACTTCATGTGCATTATGGTCAGCGCATTTCGTTTGTAACCTGCAAGAATATGCATTGCTGGGATTTCGATCATTTCTTTGAACGCCATGAGGCTTTAAAGTACCGTAATCGCCTTTCGTGTCCGCCAGGCCGACCAGCAAGTGTTTCACCAGCAAATTTCAAAAAAAGGAAAACTTAGCTCTAGCACAATGTATATGAAATTTTGATCTTCAGACATCGGATATGAAAATTTGTTTATATTCATTCATAAACATCCTTAAAATATCTATAAAAAATCAAAACAATCTTAAAGAGAAACCGAAGACCATATATTTGCTTATTAAAAGCGATCTGATATATGTCACAAATGTTATGAAATTTTTCAACTTATTTATTATTCAGAGTTATTACTTTACCAATTAAAGAGGCCCACAATAGTTACAAAGAAACAAACCCTTTCGTAATCTTGTCGAAAAACTTGTATGGATTTTTGCGCACTTATTTAAGACTTAGAATAAGCAAACAGATAGTTCCCTAGCAATGCATTAAAACTATTTTTCGTATGTAGACTCTTCAATAATTTTTGAACTATATTTTTAGATGAGTTTGACAAAGAAAGCAAATAAGTTTGATATCTTAAAGTTTAGATGGTAGATAACGGAGATTCGCCGTAAGCCGCCTACATCCTTCGCATTTGTTTAACGTTCATATGCCTCCTCTCTAGATACATGTACTTACATGAATTAGTTTTCTCGTATATAATAACATAAATTTACTTTGAATTTTTGATTCAAAAAATAAATAATTGCCTTTTTTTAAATAGACCTATAAAGAGATACAATATGACCTCTATATGCCAATCCTTGCCCATATACTATTGCAAATAACTCTATTTGGCTTAACAGAAACGTATCTATGCTTTCTCTCTCTTGTTATTATGAAATTTGATACATTTTGATTTAATATTTTATTGACAATGACTGTGAGTGGATGCCATTTGATACATTCATATAAATTGTTTGATCTATCTTTACTTGTACATGCGTTCGCAAGGAGGTAGCAGAAAACTAAAGTTTTGAAAAACCGTTTCTTATCAACGATTCCGATTGATTTGGAAACGTGTGAAAAATTCAATTTATTTTTTTGAATAATCTGAAATTATGTTTTCTTTTGGTGGCATTTGTTTATTCAGTTATTGAAACCTAGCGTCAATCGTCAAGTTGATACATCACAGGTTTTTTGCGGCTGAATGCAATAATAATCTAGTAAGTGTTCACTTATTCACTTACTTCTTACTTCTTACTTCTTCTGCTTATGCAGAACCTGTTATTTTCGCTAAGAAAAAAATTTATAAGATTTTCTACAATCTACAGCTTGACCTGATTGTAGATAAAGCTTCATGAAATAGTCTCGCGAATACGTGTCTCTAAAGAAGCTACGTTCAACAAACGTATATTAAACGCATATTAAATGTATATATATGTATATTATATATACGTATATATAAATATATGTATATTCAAAAGGTGATATTGTTATCATTCGCTCATTACAAAGAAGAACTATTTTTGAATCGTAGAAAACATTAGCATTTTTTTTATGTGAAAATGTTTTAAAATATTTATAAACTTTTATTATAAGGTTTTGCTCTTTCAACTTAACGCCATGTAATGTTTTTTCAAGTAAAATTCCTACTAGTAGACTAACTGAAGGTATAACTGGCTGAATGACTGACTGGCTGATTTATTGCATTATTTAGAGCTTTTTCTTGTACTTTGAATACAAGAAACAAGCAGCAAAAAAAAAAAATAAATTCAAGAATTAAATAAAATATTCTCTAAAATGTACATTTTATCGACTACTTTCCGAACGACCACCCAAATAAATCTACTTCCATTGACTGGGCTGGGGTCATGTGCAATGAATGTAGCCAGCAAGCAGGCAGTGGTATAATGATGATGATGTATTTCTTGCTTATTTTTTCTTGAGTTTTTATTTTTTATTCCGTTAACTTTACTACATTTGATGCATTTGTTGCTGTGTAGTAAATTTCCGCTTATTTGAGTTGCATGAATTTGACGTTGACTTCATTTTAAAGGTTTCCGTACGTTCTGTATAATTTATTTATATCTTTTCTTTCTCTTTCCCGCTATCTTCCTTTCCCTCTTTTTGCTCTCTTCCTCTCTCTCTCACTCTCCCTTTTTCGTCTCTACATGTTCCTTTTGCTGCTTAAGTTTTATGCTTTCGTTACCATTGGTCTGTGTGATACCATCTCTTTATAGTAAAATACTTGTCAGTATTATAATATACATACAAATTGTGGATATAAATGCTTTATCAACATAATCACGTACATACAAACGCACAAATAAAAATGTATGTGTGCATGTACATAAAACGAGTAGGGAGCAGACTTTACTTTCTGAAGAAACATATGCATTTTAAAGGAGACTCGCAGTACATGGTGTTCCAGGCCATACAGCTTTAGTGGCTCATGTTTTTTAAATGAAGCTTAGAGAAGCTAAAAACTACTGCTCTATTGTAGAAAAATAATGCAAATATAAAAAAAAAAGAAAACGGAAAAATTAAAAAATGAAAACATAAGAAAATGGCCCTAAGAAAATGCATAATATTTAGTATTAAGACAAAGTGCTCAAATCTACCCTATATATCGCCCAGTAACGTGTTCTTCTTTTTTTTTTTACTTTAATAGAAGTTGTAGTGATTTATATAAAAAGCCGAATTTTTGTTCCCCCTCTTCCTCACTACCGCCTTCTTTCTAAGAATTGAACTGTACGTACACTATTGTGGTTGCATTTCACATCTAGATGGTTAGTAAATGCATACCAAGGCAGAGAGCGCTTAAGAGAATGAGACTAAAAACTAATTTACAAATATATATTTAGATTTTAGTTTTAGTCTAGATTATGGGTTTTTAGTGCTGCCTCTTTTACCCCATTACGCTATTTCGCCCGCTCTCCATGCAGCTGCTAATAAAAGTATTAAACGAACTTAATATGTTGCCCATGCTTTATACAGATAGACAAGCTTTTAATATTATGTGCATTGCCTATATTTTTTTTCTTTTTTAGCTTGTCCTGCAGGCACACGCACAGTAAAACTCGGATCTCTCTTTCGTCTATTTATTATATATAAAACCTGCACTCATTTGTTAAGTGCTTTAACAAGTTATGCAATCTAGAATATTCTCAGGGAGTAAAATTTTGCAAAATGTCAACTTTCCGAACATCGTCGCGAATCCGAACTGCACGACTTGCTATTTGTAGGAAGTAATTGGAGGTGACAAAAAAGCTTGCAAGCACAACCCTAACATGCCCATATCTGCTGTATTGAAATGCTTTATGCTGCAAATAAGCTCCTGTAAGGCTGATTGTCAAAACATTTTTTAGCCAAAAAAAAAAAATAAATAAATAAATGCGCCTTTTTTTATCGTATTTTCAAAACATTTATAGTTACTTGTTCGAAATGGAAAATTGGAGCTTGTGTTGATGCGACAAAGGAAATCAAGGCGAAGAAAGCTATTCGATAGTTGCTGCGCCTTCATTGACTTCCAGGCTTTCATATATAAGAATCCAAATATATTTATTAACAAGTCTTTTCAATTCTTTTTAAAAAAAATTGAGAAACCAATTTTTACTACACACCATATAATATTCTCCCTTGAGATAATAATCGGGGCTGAGCATTCTATTCTCTACATTTTATAAGCAGATAAGCTTGCGTTCTTCACAATGCTACCGGCTATTTGGTGACTCTACTTGACTGTAAATAAAAATGCAAGGCTTCACACAGCATTTTCGACTCATAGAATTGAAGGCAACATTTGCAGAAGTAAAGGCAACAAATAACGCTGCGTTAATATCGCATCATAAGCAGAAGTATTGCCGTTTTGCCAAACTCCGCTTGAATGTAAGCAAAAATAAAAAATTTTGCATAAGAATGACGATATCCCTAGGAGTTGTATCAAGAGCAAACTGGTAAACCAGTGAATTATAAAAGTGCAATGAATCTAAGCGTAAGCAAACTACGCGTTTCACTGAGAATGCGCAAACGCTTAGATTGAATAGCTTTGCTTGACAAACAATATGTTCCGAACATTCTGTAACACAATGTAATGACTGTAATGATTTCTTCAGATAATTTATTGCAAAATTTATTATCGGAAGTGACTTTAATAACACGCGTCAATGGTGCGAACGTAGACTAATTAATCCGAAAGGAAGAGAGCTCTATAAATCCATTCGCAATAGCAACTATTCTATTCTATCCACTGATGGCCCCATATACTGGCCGTCTGATCTGAGGAAAATTCCTGACTTGCTGGGCTTGGCTGTACATTCTGATATTCCCGATAATTTGCTTCATACGAATGACAACAATAATGTTAGTTCCGATCACTCTCTAATGACTATCAACCACAACATGACTCTTCACGATCTCTCTGTTAACTGTAAGGTTATCAATCGTAAAACTGATATTGAGACTTTCTGAGTTTGCAAAACTCTTCTTACATTGGTAATACGGTAGAAAATGTTACAAACTGGTTCAATGTCTTCTTCGAGATATTCTGGTGAGTATAGGCCACCACCAATTATGTTGGCCTTGAAAAAAGGCATATGATCAGGAACAAGAGGAGATTAGGAAGACAATGGGAGTTAAGATAAGAAACGAACTAATTCACCATTTTTTAATCGCAGCAATTCAGGCATGTTCGATGAACGCTGCCTATGGAGAGCTATCAAATGTGTTAGACGACTCACCAGGCGGATTGTTCCTTTAATAGATAGGTCGGGAAACTGGTGCAAAGTTGGAGTGGAATAAGCCGAAAATTTTGCCTAATTTTGGACTACTCTTCAACCTTAAAGATGTTCTTCCCACTCCTATGTATTTGTGTAATAAATGCTATTTACAAGACAGACATCTGTATGTTAAAGTTGAAAATGATCGATTCAATGTGCATATATAGCAGAGAAGTGCTCTAAATCCAATACTTCATGTAATTTTCAGATCAGATTTTCCGATCGCTGACAATATTTTAACTGCGACCTACGCTGATGGCCCAACAACCTTATTTTCATCTAGTGAAGCCATACATGTTTCCTACGAACTATAAATCCATCTCAACAAAATTTCGCATTGGCTGAACAAATGGCATATTAAAATAAATGCTGAAAAATCCGCGTATATTATGATTTTTCTAAATAAAGGTGCCTGTCCTTCACTATTTTTGAATGGCAACAATATGCCTATAAACAATTTTGTAAACTACGTTGGCCAACATATTGACCAAAGATTAACAAGGAAAAATTATTTAGAAGCCATTCCACTTAAAACTCTTCTGGGTTCTATTCACTAATTCGTCGACAATCTCAACTTTATATCAGAAATAAACGCATTTTATACAAGTGTATCTTCGCATCTACTTAGACCTACAGAAAAAGATTGTGGCGAATAGCTAGTAGCTCTAATATTGAAATACTGCAAAAATATCCGTACGTCCAATGCGCGCTGGTTTTTTGGTAACAAACTATTCATGTTGATCTGGATTTCCCATTCATCACAAATCGAATCCAACGCGTTTCTTCCGTACATCGTGCCAGAGTGAGTAATAGCGTAGGTCGCTACGTAATGTCTCCTCTGGATGGATCCAATGAAATAAGACTATTGAACAGACCGGATTTTCCCTTTAATTTATTTTTATTTCTTAAATTATTTTAATGAATTTTCCAGTTTACATAGTTTCTTGTTATCTATGTAAACATTGTATGTCCTATATTGTTTCCATTTGGGGACAATAACCCTCGTTACTTTTAACACCCCGGCATAACGTTTTGATCTACCCAAAACATGTAACAAAAAAAAAAAAAAAAACGGAAGCCTTTCTGACTGACTTCTAGCTAGAAAATTCGAACAAAGAAGCAAAAGAATCTTTTGAGGACTAGAGCTACACCGGCAACTGGTTTCTATTTAAACGTAATGGATGTGCATTTTGAGGATGATTTGATTCAGCATCTGACAATAACTACATTTCTTAACGGGACGTTCTTTATTTAATGTAGAAAGTACACATACGTAGACAAACAGATAAATACAAGACATTCTTGTGCGCATATATTTCCATGGAATAAGCATATATCCTAAAACGTCAATTACATTGTAAAGGCATGCGGTTTCATGTCTAACTCTGATTTACTTCTCCTCAGCACCAAAGTGTACGTATTGTATTGCAAATGTTTACTCACCGCTACGAAGAGTCAAATACATTATGAAAACCATTTTTCTTTTCTTCTATATCATCTGTATTAACCTATATAACTGTGACCGTTTGTGCTAACATAAGCATCCTGTGTGCGTCAGTTTTTTCTTTCGTTTTGCTACTCACCTTCTATACAATAGACCTCCAGAGAGTCGGAGGTTTGATTTACAACAGTGCAATTGGCTGGCATTTCTGGTTTACCGGCAGCTATTAAATGAAACACACATGGCTCCTTTTGTTGGCCAACATTGTTATCGGCCCAACACATAATGGTGCCAAAGTCCATTTCCTATAAAATAAAAGAAAGAAAGAAAAATCCGAATGAAACAGGTTTGTGAATGGAAAACGCAACTAAAAACCATGAACTGCAAATTATTCGCTGACAACAAGTTGACGGATAGATAATGTTGTTAGAAACAACACTTAATAAAAAAAAAATTATTTTTTAGGTTAATTTCCTTTTAATATAATTTTTTAATAGAATTGAACCGTTGCCCTGCCTCTGTATCGATCGCATGGAATTAGTTGTTGGTGTTGTTTTCGTAATATGAGATGATGGTAGGTCCAGGTAGGTCAACATATAAATATGAATACAAAGTAAAATTCTTCAATGCCATTCAGGCTCTTCCTTTTTATATTTTATATTTTTAATTTATTTGTTAAAAAGGCGTTAATCAAACGACTGCGGGAACTAATTTCACTATTACTTTTGTTAGTGTATTGCTTCGCTCTGTGTGCTCTAGGATATATTAAATTATCGGAACTTTTGCGCCCGCAGCCCAATTTAGTCCACTTTTCTATATATCCTGGCAATCCAAACTATGCGATATTGTGTAGTAAGCCCGACCGTAATTACTTGAAGTTAGAAGAACAACTTTTGTGGAAGACAACGTAAATCGGTTCTTAATTCGACCCCTTCGCACTTTTTTACTAATGTAAACGGCTTAAGCTCTTTAACGGTCTATTGTGGTTGCTATTGTAAAAACATTTTAATGAATTGATTTATATATGAATTTCTTGGTTAATTTGAAAAGAAAAACTTCAATTATAATAATAGTTACGCATGAATAATTAATTATAAATTGTTTTTATCAAATTATTCAGGACACTATAAAATAATGCATTGCAAGGTTTATTGACATTTCAAACAATCAGGTACACTATAGCCATAAATTATATTGAAATGATTAAGAAACTTTTCTTTACCTCTAACGTAAATGCATTTTCAGAATCTTTATTAAAATTCACACACAATGAAACTTTTAAATTTGTACAAAATTTGAAATACACTTCATGCACTATATAAACTTTGTCGAATGTTGGAGTAAACGCGAATTAGTTGAGAGCTAAATTTTTTGACAAACCTACATCGAATCGAATCAAAGGCATAGCAAACATAGCAAAAATTAAAGCTTTAGTTGTTCAGGCACGGGGATAAAAAAACTTTAGTATGGAAATGGAGATTAGTTGCTAAATGTCAGTCTGGCTATCATTCCATTTACAGCAAACATTCTTTCTTTATTTTTCACTTTCATTTAGCGTAAAGAACATCACGATTACCCAGCTTTTTTCGAAATTTTGGCACGAAGTCTTTATAGAACTTTCCGATGTTTATAGCTTTTTTATTTCTACGTCCTCGCCTCCGTCTTCGTGTAATATTGCACAACTTGAACGCGGAAGTTAAGTATACAAGCTGTACAATTCAGTAGATCAGTACGGTCTCTAAGAGTTAAGGAGTGGAAACAATCTTTTTTATTATTGATTTTAACTACAATCAATGTTATGAGCTTCAGCCGATTAAAAAAAGATTCTGATTTGAAATGACGCTTGACGTAATGTGCCCTGTGAAGAAGGCAGTGCATGGAATGTAAAAATAACAATATAAACATGATATGTTGAAACTTATTGACAGCTCACCCATCAATCACTGACATTGTGCTTTTTATGTCAAGCATTGATTTCTCAAAATCTAAACACTTTAGACATGCTGACGTGTTTGGGTGTGTACAGCGACACAATAACGAAAGGAAAACTTAACCACATTTCAATTTGCATTAATATTAAAAGTGTATACTCAGACCGACACCAAGCATGACATCTAACCGCACTTACAGTACAATTATAAATACGCATTATTTGCTATACTTGGAGCCTTGAGTGCGAACTTAACTTCTACGTTTATAATTATTATTACATATATTAATTAGCATTAAATAAATACTAATTTTAATTCATTCATATTTAATTATCCTGCATCTATTAGTTACCATTAAACAAATATTAATTTCCACCGGTCCTTTTAAATCGTCGTTCCAGCGTTTTCCCAAGAACATTATAAAAGCTTGACTGAAAGAAGTGTTAGTGTAAATCTGAACTCGGTTTATTGTTAATAAAAAAATTGAAGACCGAATTATTCTGTATTAACTCCATTATTATATCCACCATCGAAAGATAGGAAAATGTTCATTTGATCAAACCTCAGTTTACAACATCCAGAAAAAAGCATTAGCAAACCCATCAAATGTACACACATTTATCCAGCGTCAAATTCGAAGACGATTAGAGCATTTCCATCTGTCCGTCCATGCAATGTCTGCGTTAAACATTCTCCTGGTCGGAAAAAATTTGAAGAAACAGAATTTTTTGGGCAAAAATTGTTATTGGAAACCTGTCAAGTGCTCACGTTTGCAGTCTCGGCTTGCGGGTTTTTTGTTAATTACTCATAAAGTGCAACAGACACCCCAATGGAAAAATCAGCAACATATACCTACTATAATCGAGTATTCCCTTTTTTTTATACTTTTTCTTAAGATAAAAACGGTATCAAGGATTTCACGCTGGGTCACTAGCAACTTCGCTTGGTAAAATTATTTACTTATGAGAAATAGCCGTAAAAGTGATCCGATCCACACTATTTTCAAATGGGGCCAAACCCCTTTGGTGTACCAAATTTTATCAAAATATCTACAAATTTATGACCTGAACGTTACACAAGAATACAGGATAGATAGACGAACAGATAGACCATTAACTTTAGATCAATGCAATGAATGTTTCTGAATCGATCGGCATAATAAAAGATAGGTCTATCTCAAGGCTTTCTGAGGGTTGCATATATCCGTAAAAACTGAATACACAACTTATGTAACGTACTGTTGCGAAAATCGCACATGAAAACTACTCGATATTCCAAAAAACAAAACTCCAAACAAACGAAAAGCCATACACACAATTATGACGTGTTACCTGCCCCAAGCAACTTGCGACTAACGAAAAAATTACCAATTAGCAGATATTTACCCAAAAAAGGGATTCTAGATGTCGCGACTAATTTACGTGATGCTAACTTGCTGGAATTTTAATGCTAACTTTAATGAAAAAGCAAAATATTTGCGAGTGGCAAACTTAGCTGAAAAATCAATACTATCCTAAAAATCACAATTTATTGATACGAACTTGTTAGGCATTTCTTGATTTCTTGCGTTTACGGCACTGCAAGCAACTAGCGCAAGTTGTCAGCCTTTCCGATAGACAATTTAAAATCTTTATCGCTGTATACAACAAAGGCATATTCCTCGTTGGAAGGCTTTCTAAATATTACGTCATATTGGAAATTCTCCTCGGTTCTTCCGCAGGATAGTGTTGATGCCTATATATAGAGCAACATTCACCTGATTGTCTCAAGCGAACGTGTGAAAGGTGAGTGTTCAGCTTAGATTTTTTGTGCGGATAATTTTCTAATTCCTTGCTCATGTAAAAAGCTATATTGATTTGGAAATGAGTGAAATATCTGAAGAAGTACGCCATGTGATCCTTTTTTTGCTATAAACAACGTAAAGACGGTGCAAAAAAAATTTGTGGAGTGTACGGTGATAATGCTGTGAGTGAACCTAGGAGTGCTTTGCTCAATTCCGAGCCGGAAATGTGAATGTCACAACTGCACATCGCAGTCACTAAGAAATTAAATGAAATTTTACAACTGGTGTAGCAAGACCGACACCCAAGCTGTCAGGAAATATAGGAGGCACTGAACATCAACCACATTACAGTTTGGAATAATTTAAAAACAGCAGACTACAAAGAGAAGCCCGAAACCGCAGAAGCTTTTCAATTCGCACTATTATATCGGTTATCGTATTCGAGGGGTCAGAAAAAAAGCAGGCAAAAAATTGAACAGTAATGCCGCACTAGGGCCTCACTTACACAGCTCGTGTTTTCGAAATGGTAGTGAAAAGGGCAAAATCTCGAGGAAACTATCTTTTTGTAGTAAGGAATGTTTTTTCTCGTATCGTAGAATGGCCAAAGCATTTCTTACGCAACTGAAAACAAAAAATATTTTGAATATTTTGACATGGTCTCCTTTTAAATCTATATTCTTAAGAGCCAGGAATAACAAGAAAGAGTGTGCCTCTGCGTAGCAGACTTACGAAGACAGTAATTTGTATTAACTTTTTTCAAAACAAATTAAATTAACTTAGAAAATTGAAGCACGTTTATTAAGAGCAAGAAAGCACTGTCGTTTAGGGGGCTTCTCAAAGATTTCAATTTAAAGCATTTGGCTTAATTCGAAAATATTAAATGCAGAAAATGCTTGCAACTTTGGATTAAAAGACTCAAAATGAAATATGTTAGGCAATTAGCGGGATATCATTTTGCTTTCCTGATTGCACATATATTTGTTTTCATAAAAAGGACTTCTTTTTGTCAGAATGAATACACACATTCACATAAATCTGAAATTTAGCGTTCAAGTCAATGGTTGCTCGTCAAAAATTAAACGCGCTTTTGAGTAGAATGTCAACAAGGAATTTATTACATTATTGCACATATACTTAGCATGCACTCCTAAGGCACTAAAGTACAAAGGAAATGTGATAAAGCGCAAATGACAACGCAAGTCTGAGGAGACTACGAAAAAATTCAAGTTTTCAGTGATAAATTTTTGCTTATATGTAATAAATCAAAATTCATACGAAAAGAGCGCATATTTGAAAGCCTTTTTGACTCAATTTTTAAGGTAAAGCGAATGGGAGAAGGACGATTTCTCAGATTAATTGCTTTAGCTGTTATAAAATTGTTTTTTTTTTATTTTATTTTGTTTGTTCATTACTGGCAGCCGCACATTCAATCTTAATAAAATAGGACAATAGGATAAGAAATATTTCGCTAATCTTCCCTCCGACGGTGAGTATAACTCACTAAGGATAGGTTTAGTATAACTATACCTTACGAAAAATCAACCGCGTCGCCTAAGAGTCCTAAATCATTGTGGCATCGTCAAATCATGGTCGGTGGTTTTGCGTGTTCTGAAGGAAAATTAAGATACTTTCTGTTAATTTGTAAACTCTTTGTTACAAGGAACATAGCTTCCTGTATGTCAAACGACCTTGACTTTTGCTTTTCTATTTTGAAATGTCTTTCAAACTCTGCTTCTTTTACCTATCAATATTTTTTCAAATTTTCAACTTCAACCGATTAAAAAAATACTACACCCAATGCTTTGCTTGTACAGCTGATTACTATACAGTAAAAGCACTTTGTTTTGGAGAGTAGAATTATTCTCATCTCATTCCTATGAAAAATGTGACGTCTCTCCAACATATTTTAAAGTACATTTATTGCGAACGACTGGTACAATATATATATTAATCAAAATATTTTCCATCATTTTCTACAACTTTGTCTCATCTTTTTGACAACATGGCCCTGCCGAGTTGAAAGAACCATCTTGGTTTGGCAGCGATCCAATTATCGACCCACGTTTTCACTTCTTCAGCATTTCGCAACCGCGTGCCAGACAAGCCATGTTGCATCGATCTGGACAAGACAAATCAGCTATGTCTGGTGTGTGCAGCAGAGCTTCCAAGCATTCGAGCCACAACAATGCATCCTTGACAGCTTTTGAAACATGTGGCCGAGCGTTGGCGTGCAAGAGGATGACCTTGCGTTTGTTGACCGCTACCGCTCGTCTTATTTGCAACAGTACAACGTTCAATTTGTTCAATTGACGTCGGTAGACATCTGCAGTGTGAGCTTGGTCCGATTTTAGCGGCTTGCAGTACTCTCCATCTTGCTGATCCCATGCACCAGATGCACAGCAAATAAATAAATATTCTGCTTTGTAGTAGATCCACTTTTCATCACCAGTCACAATAAGCCACAGAAAACTTTGCTTTTCTTCCTTGACAAATAATGAAATCGCGATGTTGAAACAGTTAGAAATGGCATTTTTCGCAATTCGCGTGGTAGCTATTTTCTCTCCTTTTAGATCTTTCTCATCGCATGTAAATGTCTAGAAATAGTCGATTCATCAATTGCTAAAAGTTCGACATTTTTTTTAGAGTTTGAGCCGCTTTACCGCTTTTAAAGCGAGGAAACCAAAACCGACAATCGGGATGTAATGGAGCAGCATCACCATAAGCTTCCAAAAGTATCTGATGGGGATTCGGCAGCAGATTCCTTTGAACCAAAAAACAAAGGTAATGAATGTCGAAAATGCAATTTTGAGCATTGCGTAGAGAAAACTCGAATTTAGCCATTGTGTACAATAATACTTGGCATTATTTTGTAACTTTATCGTTCCGTAACGCGTATCATTGATCAAAACACATGCAAGTATCTAGTATATTGTTACGAAGTGAGTTTCCGTGAAAAGAAACTAAATTCTCAAGAAGGGGAAACCAAATATACATTCATGGCGCGTTATCTGCGTCACACAGCTGGCGATTGGCGGCAAAATTAACAACAATTGTCGGGAATTTAGGGGAAAATGGATTCATAGGTTAACGGATGATGAATTAAGGTAATGGTAACTTGCTGACAAAAAGGTATATAAGCGGCACCTTTGGCGGAGACAAAATTAATTGAGTCAAGAGAATCGAGTCGTGACATCAAAGCGTATTAAAGCGTTGAGAAAGTAAATTCCTGAAAATAAATTGCAAATAAATTTTCTAATTTGGAAAATAGAAGCTACAATGCAGCGTTGCGGACTTATTTCCGACGGAGTTAAATAAATAACGTAAACTTCTTAGAAGACGAATTTACGTTACAATGTAACATATTTAGTTAGTGCAGAGACAAGTGGAATAAGCCCAGCATTTAAAAGTTAACATTAAAGTAAAAACCTATATGAGGTTAAAAATATTAAAATTAAATTAAATGCAATTAATTTTATTTATTATTTATTAGACCATTTTACCAATAATTTAGAGGTAAAAATTAAGTATAAACAAATAAACCAAAGAACCCGCCCCGACCAAAGTATATGCAGCCCCAAAATAGACAATCACATATGCATCCCACTTGATTGGTCCAAGGCAAGCAATCTTTGACACCCAATCATTTATAAAAGTGAAGAATTTCAACTACGCCTTTTTTGATAGTATCTTACGATTCTGACAACGAACAATTCATGCGACAAATATTAACGTGAATTTCTCATATACAAATCCAACTAAAACAATTTTTTGTGACAATAAATTATAATTTGTTGTTCTATCAAAGAACTTATTGGAATCTGTATAAATAAGGTCATCTTAATAAAGGCCGGAGAAAGTTTTAATTCAGAGAGTTCTGGCCAAATCGATTGGTCGAATTGGAACTGACTTTATCCTGCACAAAGACAGTATGAGGAAAAATATAGCAACACTCAGCAACATACTCTTACTTAGGATATATAAATGCTCCACTCGAATAACTATGGGAATTGGATGACATATGGGAATCATCCTTTGGGAAAAATTAAACTTTCCACTTAAAATTAACAATTAATAGCGCTTTGAGTTTTCCCATTGATCACAATTTAGTGTAGCTAAGTAATTACGGTGACCATCTTGATGATTCAAGCGTTGGAATAACGCTTTAAATTATGTATACAAAAACGGTTTGATACGTGATTTTCTTTCTGATATTCTCATTGTCGATTTTGTTCCCCATTTTCTCTTTGGTATCCATGATTTGACATAAATGCATTCGTTCTGAAATAAGCTATACGCTGATTAATTCTCTTGTCTTAAGCACCGCTGTTGCTCTTATTGTTATGAAGATCTCTTTATATGAAAGACAATTTTATCATACTGAACTCGCTTATTGCGATTTCTCTTACTACCTTTGGTTCTTCATCTCGACTTGAATATAGAGTACGGATTGGGGCTAGCAATCATTCTAAATTGGTGGCCATTGCATTGTAGTGACCATCTAATTCTGCGTTGGCTGCGATGTATTTCATTTGCATCCGTATTTCCGTAGTTTTAAAAAGATGTTCAAGATTTTCTTTTGCACTACGACAACTGCGTTGATTTTATTTTGGATTTTTATAAATCGATTGGGGCGGAAAAGATAAAGTTAATGTAATGGAAAAAATTTGTTCTGATGAATTTGGAAGTATGCTTAATTGTATAAAAATGTCTCTTGTTGAAGAGCCTACACCAAGCAAGTTCTTCCCGAATGCTTTCAAAAGAATGTTTGATTATGACGTTAATAAGGAGCATGAACTAGTTTAGTTCCATGAACGAAGCAAGGTCTTCAGCTACCCAAAGTAATCCCTGTTTGCTTTTTGCACTGGGCAGTACGGATGGAGATACAAACTAATTTTTCAAGTTCAAATTGTGTCAGCATATTTGCATCAGAACGTCCTTATTTCACGCAGTTTATCTAAGTGTTTGATCTCCTAATATATTCGGTCGAAAATACACGTATAAGAAAAATCGATCGTCTCCCACTAACTGAGAAAGAAGCAGAATCAAAAATCTAAATCGAGCCAATCTGTCTCTCCATAGTCTATCCAAACATTCGTAGAATTAGTTTAAAATTATTTGTGCTGTTTATTCATATTTGCTTATTACGATATGCGCGTTTTCACGGAGACGTAGTGCAACTGTTCAACTTTGAGTTCTGAATTATTATGTCGCAAAGACAACATTCATACATACGTTCGCTTTAATGAACGTATTAAAAGGGGTTTGATTTGATTTACTACCCAACTTATGTTCTAACCTTATGGATAGTGCTATAGGATTCGACATCAATTTTTCGTCCACTTGTTTGAAGCTACACGGCAAATATACAATCATTACTTGTCCTTGTATGCCACAACTCACCATCTCTCGAACGTCTTTAATAACATGGTACTACGTATTAAATCGGAAGAATCCGCCTCTCTTCTCAGGGATTTTAGTCTACGAACAATTTCATGGAAAATTGCACCTAACTCTTGCAGGTTACTATCTTAATTATGTCTATCTAAAATCAATAATAATTCTAATGATCTTTTGTTTATTAATTACACTTGCGAATGTGCGACTGTGTACCACAATGTTGTTGTCCGTTTCTAGTAAGAATTCAAAAAAGCAAGACATCAAATCAATTTAGTTTCAATTTAGATTTAACTAATTTAACGAATTTGTCAGTTGGCGATCTAGTCGTTTATGCCAAACCACATGCAACAAATTTCACCAGCTGATTTCGATCAAGTGGTTGATTTATTTATTTATTTTTCGGATTTATTTCCAAACTTCGAAAATCGATGTCGTTTGAATATTATGTAATATTCCTGAATGGGCTAATGAGATTACTTCCAATCATCAATTTAAACACTTATCTTAAATCTTCATACGATTTTGTTGCTCCAAAAAAGAAATGTACGCCTTACACTTGGTTGAAGTTAAACATCGTTGTGCCAAGCGATATTTCGAGCTTGCAAGTTACAAATTAACAGAGGTGCTGATAATGTACCTGGTTGTAGCTTAAGGCTGTGGTTTGCATTCTGGACTAATTGAAAATCGTTCCTCTGTTGAAGAGCCGTCATAGATGAAAACAACGCGAATTGAATGCTATTTCAAAGAGTTATTGCTTATAATACGTATTCACAAAGTTTATCAGAAGTTTTAAGCTGTTAACTTGGGGCTTAAGAAAAATATATCAACAACCGTCAACTTGCTTGGAACCGTTGCGTTTATTAATGAAGCCTTAAATAACTGGAAACAAAGAGGCGTAGTCTATACCGACTTCGACAGAGCCAACACAGTATGGTTTTGAATTAAGTGGAGGAGGCGGCGGGTAACAATCATTTTTAAATCTTTAGCCTTTATTTGAACCTAGCGCAACGCAACCAACTCAAAAAGCCGGTGCGCTCATGTTCAAAGACATTAGTGAAGAAGCCTAAGAAATACTTAAATTCACTAACTTTTTTCCAGCCGATCTTTTCATGCATGCACAGGTATTTGCTTTATTAAACTGTGGACGATGAAAGCTGCTCAAATCAAGTCTGGTTCTTTTTTTAATTACTACTGAATAGCGTAGTGTTGAATCGCCAAATTAGATTTAATAAGCGAATTATTGTTTGTTAATCGTGCTTATGTTGACAGCTCGTATTGTATTTATAAAATAGTGAAAAAAGGCAAAGAGAAAATGACTTTATACTTAAACCCTTGATATATAATATATTTCCCGTCAGTATGCGTAAAGAATTCTTAAATGACGTGATAATTTTCTCTATTCTTGTTTTACACATTTTTCCTTTAAAAAGAGCTAACTCGTAAACTTTGAAATAAATTTAAAGAACACTTTTGCAGAAGAAAAGAGGTTCTGTGGTATTTAAAAATGTTTAATTAAATATTAATACCACCGCAGTAATCTTGAAGAAATTGCAAACAAGCAAGCAATTAAAATTTAAAATTTATATAAATTTTGCATTTGCATGAAAACCTTTTACATCTTACATCATGGGTTTCATATAAAATATAAAACCATAAATAACCTCAGCACAGAAAAAATATAAGAAAATTTACAATAATTTTATCTTCCACTCTATCCTTTTATCATTTCATATCTCGCCCTCTCTCTCCATTACTTTTTCTCTTTCTCCTACTATTACCTACTCACTCTCTCTTTCTATGTCTATCTTTTTTACACCATTTACTTATATGCTTTTAGTTCGATTCAATGCATAAAAATCCTTTCCGTTCTGTTGTCATATTTGCTGTTTCCTGTATCCGGTTATGTTTGGGGAAACTCCTATAAAGCCAAGCCAAAAAGAAAGTAGTACCATAAGGAAGAAGCACAATAAAGCATATATTTTAACATGTATGCCATTGTACTTATGTAAGGATTTTCTTTTCGAGTCGTTTCATACATGATTGCAAAATACACACTTAAGTGCAAGTGTGTGCTTGCGTCACATGTAAACAGCGGCTCATTAATATCCACTCACTCGCATATATTCAAGCATAATGTGGAAAAGCAACAATATACAAATTATAAAGATATAAAAGATTTTTTTCTTTTGAGGCAATTTCCGTTATTGATGCAACTGACATTTCATGAATGGTTGCAATCGTACAGAATTAACGAAAATAAAACGGAGAAAAAGTGAAAGAGAGAGATCGAAAAAGATTCGCGCATGTGTGTGTATGTATTGAAAGTAACTGCGATTACTATGCATATATCTCTGATACAAACATACATTCATTCGCTTTACAAAAGCAAACGGATGTCTGCTCAACGGAAGACGGAAACTGCGAAAATATTTACTGAGCATAAGAGTGTGGTATTTTGATAATAATAATTTAAATTTAATTAAACATGAATAAGACTACTGCGTCTCCACAAGAGAACTCGAGCTTTTTCAAACGACGAAACGAGCCGGCGCAACCGGCTTCGGCGCAGTCAAGCTTCCCTTTTTTCTGTGTGCAGTTGCATCACAGTGATGCCAAATTCAAAAATTTTTTTCCCACAAGACAGATTTTCCTCAAAACTCGAAATTTGAATATTTTACTTTTTTACTAATTAATACTACAGCGTGAAATACATAGAAACAAGAAATCAATCAAAATTTGTTTTTGCATATCACAATTCCATAGTCAAGAAAGTGTGCTGAAAGTAAAAGAGGTGCGAAAAATTGTCTTCCCTCTCCCGAAGAGTTTAAAAAGAATATGCGACACCTAGCTTAGCAGCTTACCGTGACTCTAAATGTCTAAGTGAATGCACGCATTCACGTTAATATTGCTCCGTGACCAATCTATTCTTGGTTAAGCAGTTTTCGGACTATCGTATCGCTGCTCTAAAAGCCAGAAATTGTTGGATCTAAAGTCTATCAGTAGACGAAGCGAAAGTTGCGAATTGCAAGTTTGCGCTTGTGCCAATAGGTAAGCGGGTCATTATAAAAATTATATTTTATGTCAAAAAATGGTTTAATTAAATCTCGTAGAGAGCAAAAGAACAAAGTAAAATATCTTGCTTTCATCTCTCGATATCTTTGAATATTACACATGCATATTTCAACATATTAATATGACATCGAAAATTTTATATGCACCCTGAGCATAGATTAGAACATCAAATTCCATTTAAAACGTAAATCTGCTTTGAGAAAGAAAAAATACACATATGAAATTCTGACAAATTCTTATAACAATCCACATAGGACTGCATACATAGCATGAACACGTACACAATATTATTGAAAATATCATGGTTGACTTGAACAGAAAGTGTCCTTAGGAATCAAACGCACTTAAATAATAATCTTCGAGTTATCTGGCAAATTTGCGAATAATAATAATAAAAATGTCTTCATAAACATTGCAGCATTTGTCTCTGGATGACCTCCTCAAAGTATCCCCTATTATCACTATTCCTGTGTTTATGTGGTCCAGTAAAAATAATGGGCGGAAGCGAGTTTCAAAGACTGACTAAAAATTGCCTGCAAACAATTGTAGCATGTGTTTTCTTCCGATAACATTTGCTCATCGAATTCAAGATTGCCAGTATAAGAATCAAACAGGCTCCGCGCCATTAATTTTACAAGGGGTCTAAAGAGAGGAAGAGCTTAAAAAACAAGAGAGCGAATGCAGGAGGATTGATACGATATCATCCGTCTTACGAAAATGAACATAACCATCGTGGGATAGTACTTAAGAAATTTTGCGAAGGAGAAGTTTAGAGATGAGTGGCATTTAAGCTGAACAAAGAACACAGTATCCTAACGATCACATCTAATATAAATAAATAGAGCTAGGAACCTGCACTAAAGGTCTCTTCGACTGGAAATTTGGTCAAATATAGACAAATGTCTTCGATAAAAAAGCCTGAATCGACCGAGAAACTTCTAGGAGCGAGCATATTTGAAAATATTCAAATATTCCCACCCCTTTTGCTTTTTAAGAGAGACTGAAGCGGTTTTCTACTTTCTAAGAATCTTTAAATTTTTCTCCCCGATTATTATATGTCTTCGTCGTAAGTCTTTAAACTGGCGTTTGTTCAGCCGACCGGCCAGCAACGAAACAGTAAAGGCGGCGATAATAAGTGTCAGTAGGAAAATCTGTCCCCCGTTCACTGTCAATCCTAAAAAAATTCTTAATTCTTGTCAGTAACAATGCGATAGCAAACTTTCGCGCGCCGTTCGAAGCATATTTGTTGCTTGTGGCATTGGTCAGTAATCTATTTTATAAATTTGAAGCTTTCTACGTTACGTATAAATTGCCAAAATATTGCTTACCTGTTGATGTCAAAAGTAAAATTTAAATTAACATTCTTTTACATTAAGCAAAATTTGCTTAAATATGTTTTTGTGTATACATTAGCTTCTATTGGCAAAGGTAGAAAAACAAATATTATTTTAAGGAGCTCAACATAAATGGCCAGAAAAATTAAAACTGAATATAAGACAATAACATCAACAACAATGTGCATGTATGTGCACATACCTAAGAATAAAAACATAAGATTATAAATGGTTGACCACAAAATTTTACCAAAAATATACAAAAACAACACATGCACATAAAATGAAATAAAAAATAAATCTCAGGAATTACATAAAAATAATAAAATAAACTGAAAACTTATGTATGTACACAAGTAGTCTAAGTATGTTGGTCGAGGCTAGCTTAAGATATATCTTAATGCTTGTAAATTTCTTTTCATTGCTGCTTTTTTCTTTCTAGCATTTGCTATTTTAATTCAAATTTACACTCGTACTGTTTATATTTATTAAATAAAAACTTTTCTATAAAAAGCTTACTTTCGTAGAGATAAATATATAAATTCCTCAAATCCTAAGCACTTTTACGTCTGAAAACGAAAATTTGTTGCTGGGAAAACAATTTATTATTAAAAATTTTTTATTTCAAACTTTTTGAAAGTTATCTATGAACTTTCAGAAAGGATGATAAGAGTAGAGATTGACTCTTCTAAAAGTAAGAACCGCAGTAATTATTATTCTATACTTTGTGAGCAGGCAACCCCCTTTTGCCTTCACATACCATAAGGGATGCTACGATTAAATTAGATTTAAGTTATAATGTAAGTGCCATTAGGTAGCAGTAAGTTACGATTAAGCAGACATCTTTTTTCAAGTTGAGTTTAA
Organism: Glossina pallidipes; assembly: GCA_000688715.1. Lineage (NCBI taxonomy): Eukaryota > Metazoa > Arthropoda > Insecta > Diptera > Glossinidae > Glossina > Glossina pallidipes. Next base: position 246,783 of record KK499856.1, on the reverse strand, counting down.
AACTCAACTCAGGTCCGGTTAAGTTGGTAAATATCAAACTTTGAGAGAAGTCAAAAGAGCAACTTCCATCCAGTCGAATGACGTCTTGGTTTAGCGATACCTTTGATGAGCAATCTCTCCTTGGGTGGGCAGTCAGCATGTAAAGAACATATCGAAAATATTTTCTTTTCTTTATCAAAAATACTGAAAAAATCTAGTGTCTCTACCGGTATTCGTTTAAGCTTAAACTTAATTTAACTTAAAATGAAGCTATCGGATTTCCTATTGCAAAGAGTGTAGAAGAATGGATAGAATACGAAGAGGAATAGGAATTGAAAGAAGGTTTTTTTTGTGCTTAAGTGATTTCTAAGCTAAAGAAAAACTTCAGAAGGAGAGAAGATCCAATGCGGAGTAACTACGGGATATAGTTTGTTCATTCGGTTCTGCAATTATAAGTGATGTTGTAGGCGGGCTCGGTCATCCGGCGAGCTTACCCCTGACTGTAGGAAAGCGTCTCCCAGCTTATCTTAAAGTAATATAATTTACAAAGAACGCATTTTCTTTCCGGCGTAGCTAGGGTACCTCCCAAGACCACATATTTGCTCTTCGGTCGTAGGTTATCTGAGAGCACTCTTTAATTACGATTGGTATAAGGTCTTAACCATAGTCAGCCCTCGATTGATACCGACGTAATGCTTACCGATCGTGTACACACTTCTCAAGTATATCGGGTATATACTGAATGATTGGTCAAATCAAAAGAAATATATGTTATATATATTTTACAAGCATTTATTTAACTTGTTTTTTCTATCAGCATAGAGCAACTTCGCCACTGCTATATGTGCAATTTTCCCGAAATTTTTAACACAACTTTACTTACATCGGCAATCCAATGTGATAGACTCACTTTCTGTGTGTGTAAAAGAATAGCGGGCGCAATGTAGAAGGCAAACCATGGACTCATATTTTAAGAAGCTCCGTATGTCTGGTCATTCTGATATTTTGCACACACCGTCCGTTCCGACGGCAATACAATGTGATAAGTTCAAACTTTTCTTATATTCAAAATGGCGGCCACTGGCGGGTTAACTTTATGCTAACAATCCCCTTAATACCGATATTAAATAGAACAACTTGAAGAGCGAAATGCGAGAAGGGAAATTTGTTAATTTTTTTAACATGCACTCCATATGTGTACTTAAGAGAAAAGAGCTTAGAGAGTAGGCCGCGAATTGTATCAAACCAAAAAGTAAAAAAATAATGACTTTTTAAATTGAGTTTTTATTTAGATACATTAAAGGGAGGAAAATAGACTTTTGTCCCCACCACTTTAAAGTGCCCAAATGTAAAAGATAGTGGCGTTTACAAAAACTCGAATTTTTCCCTCTTGTTTTAATATAAAATGCTATGATCGGACAGAAAATTGTAGACATATCGGCAAAACAAAGCATAAAGAAGTGGAAAGATGTTTAATGAAGAAGGAGTTTTGATTTTACGATACTCGTTCTCCCTTCGTTTAAAACAGCTAAACCAGCTGCTCTGCACTAACAATACCGTCCCTGTCCTCTTTAAAAACACTTCTAACAATTGTGTTCGTCCTGGTAACTAAGCGCAGAAAATGTACGGATAATACTTTGGATATTCTTAGACTTTCTGCGTGAGAGCACTATAGAGAACGATTTGGATTCTCACGATTTTTAACTAAAAGTCAACTTGCTCGCGTGCTGAATTCAAAACAAGTTATAAGGAAACCGATAACAAAAGTTGATCAGCATAATTTGGCTTACAAGTCTGACCGCAAACGTTTGTGGCCAATGCATTTAACTGTGACACAAGGTGTAGTCGACCAGCACTATAGCAATCTGGATGAGTCGAATATACAAATAGCGCAGGTGTTCAGATACGCTAATATTTTAAAGTGGTTTTAAACTTACAACACAAACACTTGTGTCATATAAGCAATTAAGTGAAAAGAAATCTGTACTCAAGTACCTTGCATTTCGCTATAATATAATAAATTTCTTTTTTTAACGAAACAAAGAAAAACGGAAAGCATTTTCATTTTGTGTATTTATCACAAAGTTATCAATAACTTTTACATATTAAAGTTGGAAAACACAAGTAAGAAAATTCTTTTCGACTGCTACCGAATCCTTTAACCTTAAAAATTGGGAAAGAAAACGAAAAAATTAAATTTAAAAGAAAACTGTACTGTGTAGGTGTGGCTGATTTTTTCGAATTTTCAGAATATATGTCTTTCCATCATGTATCTCTTGAATTTTATGAGTAATGAATGAAAAGCCCAGAAAGCAGAGGAGTTCCCAGTTTATGTTGCACTACGGGCGGTTCCTTAGATTGATTTGGCAAGTTTTCAATATCAATCTGCGTGGAAGAACACCCAGCGTTTTGACAAATTTGAAGGCGAAAGGGAGAAATATTTACGACAGAGGAAAACAATCAGAAGGAAAGACATGCCCAGGGGGACTTAATATTTAACATTGGTCGAGAACATACATACAGGAGACTACTCTAGGGCATTGCCAGCGTTTGGACAAAATAAATACACCTAACGGTTAATGGTGACAGTGGCTAAACATCTAACAAAGTTTAATGCTAACAACAACACAGCTCCTTAGTAATTTTGATGAGAATTAAAATTGATCATCTCTATTTTATTGCATTGGATTGCCGAAATGGGAGAAAATTTTACAAAAGATTCCAGCGAAGATACCGAACAATAATAGCAAAGCTTATGTGAAAAATTTAATTTTCATTTGTTAGCGGCGACAACGTCAGCGAGAACATAAAAAAGTGAGCATTAACGATGATAACGAAAAGTAAAGAAACACAAAATAGGAAAAGAACGAAAAAATTATTTTTGCTTTGGAACGAAGACAATCACGCGGTTTGAACACAACTGCTCAAGACTCTTGACAAAAGAAAGAAAAATACCGCTCGTCATTAATTCATTAGGGACCACGTCTCTCTACTGATTCTCATCATTCATTTAAAAAAACTTAGTTCAAATTTTGGAACGCTGTTTATTTGGTACAGTTGATTATAGGTTCTACAAATGAGTTTGCGGGCCGCAGGAATCTGTTCTTAGATTTAGTTTTGTTTAATAAGGGGATCAATTAACAAGTGGGGTGAATTTTTGGCTTTATAACTTTCATCGTACCGATTGTCGACAGGATCTGTAAAAACGTAGATAGAACGCAGCCATAAGGTATGGATGCGAACTGTAACCAAAGATAGGTTATGTATTTCTAGTATAAGTGTTACGAGATCTTTATTTCCTAATGTTGTACTCTATGCCAAAAGTTTACGGTGTTACCAGTGTCTCAGTTTATCTACAGTTAATGTACGCGCTTTTTGCGATGTGTGTATATACATTTAACATACGTCCTCTAAAAGTCATAATCACCCTCTCTCTCTATCTCTCTAGCAGAACTGTCGTATAGTTGACGAGTATACTTTATTACAACGGCAAGTTCCTTATGGAAATGAATAAAAAAGAACTTTAAAAAAGGACTTTTATCTTGAAAGTGGAACAGGTCCATTTTTTTTGTTGCCTATTTAATGTGTTTTTTGGTAAGTTTATTATCGAAGATCGTTTATAGTGCTAGCTAAGAAAAATGGGATTTTATACCTAACTGCCTCATAGAAACCATATACGATATTCCGTTAATAACGAATTATTGCAGTCATTAACCAAAGCGATAATATTTGAGTTGTGTCGGCCTCTTTTCAATAACAAAAACAAAATGCCACTCAATTTTAGGTAAACACCTATTCGGCCGACAAAAATATTATCATAATCTCGATTCCGATTGCCATTTCTTCCTCCTTCCCAAATCGCTATCGTTTGCTAAGAATCAATGCCTTGGCAATAAAAATTTACGATCAATTAAGTTCGTTTCATTGCCGGTGGATTGAAAAATTTGTGTCCACATTAAGATTAACTAATGTTTGTATTTTGACCTGTGCACACACGAGGTGTAAAGTGCATTTGATTTAGCACACAGTTTCATTCCAAGTGTGTATGTTGAGTAGATTAACATAAACATATTCCGCTTATAATATGCAATTGATGTCGTTAGAGCAGGGTAATGTAGTGCTTTCTGCAATGTTTGTCTACCAAGTCAATAAGATGGACTTGCTCCACTTTCATAATAAACACATTTAAAATGCCGTTAACAACTAAAACTTCTTTCTACTAAATATTAGGGAATCGGATTGAAAGAAGCTATTGAGTGCCATATTATTTCACACTTCGTACACAAGTAAACGTCTCATATATGTGTATACGCGTGTTGATATACAAACCCAGGCACATGATCGTGCGCTGTGCACTTGTAAGTATGCGTACATACATTTGTGCGCATATTTACACACGAAACAAAATGACTTGGACAGTTGTTTTATGCGTTTAGCGTTACTTTAATTTGCTAGAGAACGTAGTACCGAAAAAAAGACAATGAAAGAAACATATGATAGCAGTTAGAAACAAAAACAATACTAATCCAGTAATAGTTTTTATATAATTGTTAGTTACAGCTAACGTTACAATATATGCATTGTAAACTATATATGTATTACATAAGTTGACACACATGCATATGCGTGTTTAGATGAATGTGTAGCGATTTCTACACAACCACGACAAATGCCGACATCAGCATACTGGGATACTTGGATAATTGTTGTTAGTTTTGGTGCTACTATGGTTTACTTTCCAGCTAATATTAACCTTTTTTTCGCCAATGTTTGACTAAACCCTCTGAAGCACATAAATGGTTCGACAATTTCGAACGCATAAATGTGTACATTCTTTTACACTTTTACACTTATTTCCACCAAGTTTTTGTTTTCGTATTTTGTTTTTTGTCCTTAGTAAGCTTGTAACAGGTATGGACGCGGACAAGTGTACAGATTGTAAGTGTGTATACACAGGCAAGTTTTTCACCACGTGTACATGCAAATGCATTGTGTCGTTAGTATCTAGATGTAGTGGCACGCTGTAGTACAGTATAAGTGCAATTTCTAGTTACAATTACTAAAATTGCAAGCATAAAATTTTATGAACTTCAACTTTCCATTAAACTACGGCATTCCATCCATCCACTATTGCAGCTACTTCTATTACCACTACTTCCACTAATATAACGCTGCTACTCTAGCCTCTACTACTGCTACCACTGACTACTACTACACTGAACGACATTCGCTTTTGTTCTTGTTGGGAGTTCATGTTTGCAGTTTTTTCTTTTGCAGGCATTAATATTGTGGTTTTGTTGTTGTTATTGTTATGCATAGCGCAACAGCGTAGTTTTAATAAAAATGAATTTTCAGCTGATTGCTTGGATACTTTTTTTTCACTTTTTAGTGGCATGATGATGATGTGTTGTACTGATGATGTGTTTTATTGTTTTTTATTTTTTCGTTTTTTCGAAAAATTTCGTTACTTTTTAGTTATTAGTTGTATTCAATAAAACAGTAACTTTAGAGAAACTATTTTAAATGACTTTTAAATTAATTATGCGTAATAATGCGCTTCTCGATTGAAATGGAAAATAATTAAGTTTCGTTTTTCAATTAATATATTTTCCGTTTCGTTTACCTACCTTGACTGGAGTATACGTTAGAGTTGAACCTTGCGCTGAATGGGCTCGAAACCCACTTTGTGGCATATCAAACGTTTCGGCCGTATTATTGAAAGACCATTTAAAATTTTCGGGTGGTGGAAAAGCGTCGACTTCACATGATATCTCAGCGGCTTCATTACGTGCTACACCATAAATTTTCTTTTGATCCGGACGACATATAGGTTTATCTAAAAAAAAAAAAAAAAATAAATGCTTAAAAAAGTTCATTTACCCTAACCTGAATATATCAGAATTAAAACCTTATGAAGCCTTCACTTAACTAACGTAATTATTACCTTCATGTCATTAGCGTTGTTGGCCACAATTTATTACTTGGATCAATTAAATTCCAAGAGCTTAAATAAATTTCGAGTGACACTGAATAGACTTTGGCAAAAAGCAAAACGAATAGCACAATGTATTAAAATTCAAACTATTGTCCGCCCGTAGCCACTGCTTCTCTCATGCCTCTGACATTGTGTTACACCAAGCGTATCCTGCAGCTGTTCGCGAAAACAGGTCTCTTTGGGTGTCTCGACAAAAGGCGAAGCGGTGCTCAGTGAGACCATAAGTCATTCACACGAACAACTGTTACAGGGCTTGCTTTGAATGCTGGATGGGCGCGGATACGAAAGGAGAATGTATCAGCTTATAGCTACGGGCTCACAATTCATTATGCGAATCCGGGTGTCAACATATAAAAAATATTAAATGGAAAGAAGGTGAAATGACTGCAGTTGGCTTGCGGCTTTTTAGTTTACTTTGAATATTTCTTAAGAAAACCTCGACTGATTGTTCTATGCTCGATCCTACAATAGGTTGTGTTTGCCCACGTTATCCATAATGAATCCTCCGCTTCTGGCGATTCCTTATTTTTGCATGTGTGCTCATATAGTGCATCACCATTTTGGTTTGCTTCATTTCCTCTTCGTCCTACATTGGTTGCCAATCTTTATACCCATCATCGGAGGATGAGGGTTATATTTGTCAGAACATTTGCAATCCCGAAAGAAAAATCAGAGACATCACAAAGTATCTACATTCTTGAGCAGCATCTAATTCTAAAACGATTTAAACATGTCCGTCTGTCCGCAAGCGTAATGTCTGTTTTAAACATTCGAAGTTGTTATTGAAAATGAGCCAAATAGGCCGAAGGACACCCCCACAAGACCGCGTAAACTGAGAACACTTGCGTTCCAATAGGAATAAGAAATTGGCTTATTGCTCATTAATCATAAACAGATAAATGTGCAAAAATTTGAACGTTTATTCCATGGGAAACATTGACAACGCCTATCCTATATTATAGCGAATCAAAGTAAAATTTGAAACAGAAACAACCTTAAGAAAATCCATAAAGTATATAAACTCTTAGACAGGTTCAAATTTGCGATATGTGTCCGACTGTCTGTCTTCGCAAGTGTGTAGTATATATGTAGTATATATTTGTAGCAAACATTCTTTCACTCTCAGAAGTGAAAATATCGTCTACAAACTTTCAAAAGAATTTGAAAGTGACTTAAAGTTTTCAGAGGACACGCCTATGTTCCTATGTGGCAAAAGTTTTTATTTTGAAAATAAAAAAAAAATCAGCAATAACGGTGATGGGTACAAAACATTCGATCACGACCGAATATAATTTTCTCACCTGTTTTGCTTTTGTTTCTTTTACTTACTTAATTCAATTCATATTTGTTCTTTTCGCTATTGCGTGTGTGTGTTTTCATTTATATAAAATACACTGTAACGTAGATGCGTCTTTTGTAAATTTGTTGTTACTCAACTTCTTTTTAAGATAAGTTCGTTCCACTGAATTGTGATTTTTCAGGATAGTCTAGGTTTTATTTACAATTCTTAGGCAATCTATTTGCAAATTGTTTTCAGAAATTTAAATTTGCAACGCTTTAATTCGCTTTGATATCACGACTCAACTCTTTTCATTCAATCTCGAATATTCTGCTTATATAAGTTTTTACAAGCAAGTTATCGTTACCTAAATATATCGCGACACTTTTAATCCATTAATCCGTTTTTCTCTTCTTTTTGTCTGTCTTTTTTTTGCCAGTCGCCATCTGCGCGACGCAGGTAAAATGCCATGAATGTGTTGGATGGTTTTTCCCCTTTCTTTGGAATGTGAACTGGTGATCAGCTGGCGCTTAACAAAAAATAAGCCGAAAATTCTCGGGATGTCCAGTGTGTTAGGTTAGCGAACCCATGGTAGCGAAATGTAATATTCATGACGGGCTTCACAGCGTTTATAAGCAAACGATTTACTAAACCAAATGACTTTTTTTAATTGTGATATTCGAAGAGAGATGTCGAACCGAAGACGTAAAGTGTTGTATTAAAAAGAATTTCCCGGACATCATTCAATGTGTATAAGCTTTTTCATCTTTTTAAATAAAGTCCAGGCTAAAGTCTAATCTAGAAAATATTAGGGAAAACACGTAAAACAACAAAGAAAATTACAGGTAACATTCTCTCCGTTGTTATGTCAGCTGAGCGAAGCAAACACGTCAAATGAAGCGTGGGAATCCTCCGTAGCCATGAAGCGGTGACGTACTTTAAATAAAACGTGTAGCAACGATTTGTCCAGAAATCCCAGAAGATGTTAAGTGGTGGAGTAAGAATTTCACCAATAAAATGTGAAACGTTATCGATCCAGATGCCATATAGTGGTTTTAATAAAATTCATTTACCATATAAAGGAAACGTGTTTGCATTGTGCGGGAAAAGTGTCACGAAAACGTTCATTTACCTAACATGAGACGGATTGTTGCTTAGCTTCACGTTTCTGAGTCTTGAGTCATAGTTAGGGATAAGATAACGTTAAGGAGCTCATGGACAGTATGAACAAGAGTTGAGGTGGAATTTGTTTTATTACGTTATGTTGGCAAACCAGTTTGAATCAATCCAACGGCCGCCAGTTCGCAAAATCTCATCATCAAATCTTTCTTATGGAAAAAAAAAGTTTAATACGCCGTTTTAAGGCATCTGACAGAAACAACAAATGAATTAAACATTAAAATTCAAACTGCAAGTTGCATTTCAACAAGAAGAAAGTTAGTATCCAAAGGTGATCCAAGGGAGTCTTAAAATCAAGTAAACTATAAAATATGTATAAAACTTATTCACACTATTACCACCACCACGTCAACGGACTTCAAACTAAATGGAAAAGTTTATGGCCATTGCGCACACCGACACAGCAGCAATACAGCACTTAAGTAGACAAACTAAATTTTAGCGAACATAAACATACATATTTGCCGAAGCAGTGCTGGAGTAAACTTTTTGAAATTTCAAGATTTTAAGATATCTTCGTATAGCTATATACCTATATCTACGAATGAATACAGTGTATGTGTTGATGGAGTACAATCACAATTTTTGTGACAGACAGGGGAAGTGAGTGAACAAAACTTTTCACTTATGCGAACTTACAATAAATCGAAATCAAATAGAAGGGTTTTGCTAAACAACAACAACAACAACATCACCAGTTTAAGCTACACAAAAAAAATAAAAAAAAACAAACGAACAAAGCAAGCACCAAACGGCCCAAAATTGAATGCATTAACGGGTGCAGAGGAGAAAAGGGTTTAAACTTTTCTATCCACAAATTAGAATTGAAAAAAAAGGAAAAAACTTGAAAGATCAACAACAAAAAAATTGGAAAACAAAAAATAGAAAAACGGAATGAAACCGAAAATATTCGTACTTTTCTACCAATGTTGCTTGCTATACAACAGAACAGTAAAGTAAACGCTTTACAGTGGTAGACATTTTATGACAGCAATCCAAACGAGTTGAGGGCTAAGTGCACTTAAGCAGAGTTAAATTTCACACACACTTGTAAAATGATGCGGGAATCTGCTATAGTCGTTGCTGCTGTTGTTATTGCTTCTATTTTCTATTCTATTTTGTTTTAAAACAAAACAGTATTATAGAGAACAATCTAAATACAATACGTAGCTAAATTTTTATCTTTTTTTATACTTTTTTGTTATTTTCGAGATTTGTTTATTTTTGTAAGTTGCACAACAACAACAACAACATAGAAGGGGTAGAAACAAACCAGAATAAAAAATTGAAACTATACTGAAAATAAAACTTTTGCATATTTTGGTTTGTTTTGCTTTGTCAAGGGAATAGAGCAACAACAAAAGCAATAATTAAAGTAAACATGAAAAAAAATAGTTGTAGAAAAACATTTTTGTAGCCAACTTCTCATAGAAGAAGACACGTTGATGCAAATTCAGTTCATTTATTCATCTCTCTTCAGTGTTTCTAAAGAAATGTTTACTTCAAAATAATTTGGCCAACTTGACACGTATGCATAATACATCGGTCAATAACTCCCGACACTAAATAAGAAAAATTCGAATTTATTCATCCACTCCTTTTCTCACATTGCGATGGCTTTTTTCAACACAACTTCTTCAGACCCTCAAAAATTGGTTCAAACTCCGCACTGACCTTGTCATTCGTGCCAAATCATTTTCTCCCCTTTTGAGCAGCGTTTTGAGATTGGCGTAGCCATACCAGTCGCTGGGAATGTGATGTGGAGAAACCGCCAAATGTGGCACTTGTTTCAAGTTCCTTTAAAGCAATTTTGTCATTGTTACCTTCGACTTGCGGCAAGGTGTTCTTGTATTACACTAGGCAACCGCGGTACCCTTTTGGAGAACAATACTTTTCAACTATCGAAAATAATTTTAAGTATATTTTTTTATGTTTTCCAGTGGAATGACTACTTCTTGGAATCATTTTGCGCTCAGCATCGTAGATGCTTCTATGAACCTTTTCTGAAATCGTGACAACGTTCGAAAATCGTCACTTCCCAATGTTAAGTTTGCATGTTATCTCTTGCCGTCGAAAAGCATCGTTCAATAAATACTCGGAAAAGTATTTTCCCATTTGTTTGAAAGCAACAATAGTTTCTCCCCTCTACAAGCATTAAAACCCGTAAAAAAATGGTTAAAATTATGGGAAACGTTAAGAGAAACCATTTGGGGGTTGATAGGTTCCAGAATTGAATTTATTTTTTTTTGGTGTGGGGGGGGGGGGGGGGGGCGGCGATGTTTAGATGTCAGTTCCAGAAATTATTGATCGCTGTGTTACATATCAGCTCTTGCCAGCCGTGAAAGTTACAAATAACAAAAATAAAAAGAAGAAAAGAAAACCCTTTTTACCGAACTATATGTAAGCAGAAGAGCTATGCAGCCATTCATACATCCGTTCATAGCCTTGACACCAAAAACTCAAATTGAAATAATGTGTTTAATTCTTTTTCTCTCCCAGGCCGCGATAAAGCTTATGCGTACTGCGTTATTAAGTTTCTGTCAACAACAGTGACAGTAGAATCAAACAATAACATCTAATAACGCACCACGAAACCGGTATACGCACTTACACACCTGTAATGTATACATTAACGATTAGTTAGCAACTGAAGCCACCTTTTGCTTAAATGCAAAATGCTTGGCATGCTTGGATGTTGGACAAATGTTTATAAAGATATAACATGCACTTTAATCTACTTTTTATGCCATGTAGACAACAACGACATCATTACAATGACGGTGAAGATGATGATGTGAGCGAGAACAACACTAAAAGCTGCACTAGCAACAGCAACAGCAACAGCAACAGCAGTAATATGAATGACAACAACATTAGCACCATCAAACAATGACATTTTGCTTAAAGCGTTCTTATCAACGCAATCATCATTACCAGTAACCATTCACAGTACGAGCAAACTACACACTTAAGCTTACTATCACTACCACGGACGCGACCATCAGCGTCACCTCTATAGTCGTCATCAGCATCACCGACAGCAAGAATGACTTAGTTTTTAGTCGCAATTACGTTAGCAGTGATGTGACGGAGGACGTGGAAGTGGCGATGGAAGAGAAGGTGAAGATAGGTAGTAAATTACATTTACAAGCAGTGCACAAATTATTACTTATGCAAGCAAAAATAGATGTGTAGAACGATATATTTGGGGTCCGCAGCAAAGTTTGAATAGAACTTGCAACGAATTTTTCTTCGAAACAATGTTTGGAATTTTTTTCTTTTAAACTTTCCGTCACCAAAAAAAAGATAGGAATTTCAAGATTAAACAAAAATCGAAATCTAGTGAAGTTTGACTTTCGTTTGCTGTAAATTTTCTTCGAAATAGCTGAGTCATCCTAATTTATGCACAAGACTCGCCCTTCGAAACTTAATACAACCGTAATTTTTAATCATTTCCGAATAATTTAATTTTGCGCAACTTAAAAAATAATGTTGTCATCCATTGTCATGTTGTCTTGTCATTATTTCAATTGCTCGTTCACATAACAATAAAACAATAGTGTTTCCTTTAGAAACCGATTTAAGATAAGATTTAAGAAATATTTGGTGCGACTTTAGTTAGTTCTTTGGGCTTTTATTAACATATCTATTTGCTTATTATAGTTCAGGTATACCTACTACTATAGTCACATTCTCAGCCCAATTAGATAATTATTGACCTATGGCAATAGACCCTTAAGAAAACATCCTATAAACATCTAAAAAGTATCTGGAGAACTTAGTATAAACAAAATAGTTAACTTTTGACTTCTAAAGCTGCGATGGCTGGGTTCGTAACTATATGTCGACACGTAGGCAAAGAGCGTTGTTTAATTCATGGTATTCAAGAGTGATTGAGATTTCAGCTGGGGTAGTCACCTTGGCCCACTTATGTTTTCGATATTCTCTTTGTATTCTATGCTTGTGATCTTTCTAGGTGTATCAAGGACGCGACGTGCTTGATGTTTGCGGGCGAAGTAAACATTTTTCGTTTAACTCTATTAGTGATATGCTAGGCCCTCAGTCAGACTTAAATATGTTGCTTGAAAGTTGTGAGGCTTATGACATGCCACTGACTTTGAAAAAATGCTGTAAGCTATCTATGCATTCTTGGTCCATTAGTACGCTGTCTAATTACTTTGTTATTAGCTCCGAGCAATTTATATATTGGATTATTCTTCAATAAAGCCAAATCGCCTATTGGGTTTATTAAGATGATCAAAGGAATTCTATGACCCTTATGTTACCAAATCGTTATATACTGCTCTTTTTCGCCCAATTTTGGAATACTCATCTGTAATCTGTGTACCAAGTTACAGATGTCACACTAGACCTAATTTAATCGGTACAACGAAATTTTTTTATTTTGGCGCTACGGGTATTACACTAGCCTTCTTATTTGGAGCTTCCACCTTCCGAAGGTAATGCTCCTTGACCTTCCCATACTAGAAAATAGACGCGTGATGCTAAGGTTTGCCTTTATTACTCACTTGATTAAAGTTATAATATCTTCGAGGTTTTTACTTCGGAGAATCTCATTTTATCTGCCTGGTAGTTTACGAGGCATTTAGTTGTCCCACTGCCACACAAGCTACCAATTCCACAATTTTGTCAGGATGCTTTGTATGATCTGTAATACTAATCTTTATTTGTTTGATCCGCCACTGCATTCCATCATGCTAGTGCAGTTTTACGGACATGTCTTTACTGAATATATAATTTTGCTGTGTAATACTGTGAATCGGGACGATTCCTTCTATTGCGTTGTCTTTGCTTATTTTTTGAGTTCTAGGGCAGCATATATATTACTTACACCCGTTATCATACTTTGATGTTGAATTTAGCTCTGAGATATCGTTTGATCGGCTGGTAAATGATTGTATATAGTTGAATTAATGAATAAGCAAATAAATAAATAATAGTTGCACCAACTATCTGACTGATCATTTAGTTAAAGTTTTACAAAATGTCGCCAGCAGTCATCGTAATTTTTCTAGCCTCAGAATTTGTTTCTATGGTCTAAATAAACTAAAATAAGAGTAGTAATAGAACAAGAAAAAAAGAAGTGGAACGATGGAACCTCATCGTGTAACCACCTACCTAAGCATGCTTATTAATAAACCAAAACGTCTGATTATTGTCTACATGAGCTTTTTCGTAGAATTTTTACTCTCACTTTTTCCGATTAAAAGAAAATATTATTTTAACGATTCCTTCATTGTATAATAAATAAAGGAAGCTATTAACAACTTTGAAAACTGCACTGAGAAACAAGTCTGTCTGCGGAGGGGAAAGAATTGTAGCAGTTTAAAAAGAACATTTTTTGACAATTTTTTCCGAATGAAAGGAAGCACAGTAGAATAATAGTATATCAGAAAGTTATACAGCATACGTAAGTGGTGCTTAAGTAAAAAGAAATTTTTTTGAAAATCAAAGATTTATTTCTAATTTAAGGAGTCTTGTGAATTTTAATTAAAAAAAAAAGCGGTTAGTACGATATTTTAGAAATATTGATTTTTGTATAATCGCCCGGTGTTCGAATGAAAGCAGAGAAGATAAAGAAAAAGGGCAGTCATTAATTAAAAAATAAGCGTTACATCGATTTATCGAAAAACCTGCTCGTGTTTCACGGGCGAATGTTATTTTAAAGGTATTGTGTGAAATTCGAATAACTCTTTGTTTTATAGTTTACACTGTTGTTTTATGGGGTACATTGTTCTTGTTATTTTTTTTTGTTTTTTGATTTTCTGCTGTGACATTGTTTTTATGATTTATAATTATAGGTTAATTGTACCCGTGAAGTAATATTATCTTTAATATCTATACACTTTGAAGAGCCTGCATTTTTTGCTCTTGGACATCTTTTGCTTAACTTAAATGTACTTGCAAGTAGCAACAATATTGCTTGCTTTGTTTTTGTGATTTCTTTTAAATAAATGTGCTAAGCACTCGATGTACAGATTGCATAAAAGAAATCAAACATAAGAAAAGAAAAAGAATAAATAAAGGCAAAGGTAGAAAATTTAATATAATTTCCATCAAATGGTAAAAGACACAGTAGATAATTGATAAGATCAGCAAATGTTACTTTGTTAAGAGTTGCAACTCGGAATTTCAGTTCATTCCGTTTCATTTAAAGTGCTTGGAATTGACTTTCTTCTAAATTCTTCACTTTGGCTTATTTTTATTTACTACGAAGTTATTTTCTTTAATTTCTAGAAGGCTTAACTACTTTTTAAAAACAGGATAAAGACGGGTGTATAAAGGCTTGGTTGTAGGACATTCGGGCTTTGATAAAGCCGAAACACAATAACTTGGAAAGCTAAACCGCATGCACGGTGTCATGATAAGTCGTAAAGATCTTTTCAACTAAGTTTCTAAGTTTTCTTAAATCAAGACCAAATCATACCAATGAAAAGAAAGTGTAGTAAAAAAGTTTCTTACTTTTTTTTTTTATTAATTTTTATGATTACCCGGCTATATTCCAGGATTATATAACTGATTTTATATTTTCTAATGGTTTGCCCCCAAGATTATGTTAGAGCTTCACCGAAGGGTGCGCGCCAGGAAAAGATTCGCACGTTTTATACGTTCCTTGTTGCGAAGCGACGGCAATGAAATGCATAACATAATAAACATTAAAATCTTCGCCACCAACCTTTAATGTTTTGGTAAAAACTTTTCCTATAACTCTCAGCTTCGTACCTAGTCAACGATTATCTCAATGAAGCAATGCTAACTTATTTTCGTTCGGAAATGCTTTTATTTTTATGTCAACGCAATCACTTTCTTAAGACATCTGTTAGGTGACGCATTAATAAAAAAACTTGCTTTTTCGAAACTATACACGACTTGAACCATCCTTTAAGCACAAAGGCTTTGTTTTCTGAAAATTTTACAGCACTTTCTCCGCTTAAACATTTTCGAAAGCCAAAGGAATTTTCAGATTTAATGAACCCAACGAATCTCCTATGCATAGGCAGAAAAATGGTAGTGTGTTGGCGAATTTTAAGCTAAATGAGCCGCTGATCAACAACTGTAACCAGGACTCATATAAACGATGACGAAAAAGCGAATGAAACAGCGATGGAAAACGGTAAGTAGCAGATAAATAATTGTGCTTATTTCTCTTGCCACATCGAAAGGATAGAGTGTTTGCTTATTTTTATTTGTCATAGCTCAGCTGTCATGAGATAAAAAGAAAAAATAAATGAAAACATCGCAAAAAGAAATCTATGGAAGTAAGTCGATTATTATAAGTATACAGATGTGTTACAGGTCGATGTCCACTTACTGTCCGTTTTCTGTAATATATCTGTCCATAAATATGTATGTATGTCCGCTTGTTAGTTTTACAGTCCTCGCGTCGCGTGCATATCTGTCGGCCTCCCATCTCACGCTTTCGCACCCTACCACTGCTCAATCGATATTTCTCATCGTAAGTTTTATAAATGCACACATTCTACTTGATTACTACATCTCCAATCGTAATACAGCTGCTGTCGTAGGATTCGCCAGTTCTCGCCTTCCTGCTTTGATGAAACTTTGTGATATTATTTATTGTTCTGTGTGCGTATGTATGTGTTCTAACGCTTATGGCTGACTGCCTAAAACAACATTAAGCTGCCCACACAGACACACGAGCTCGATTACGGCAGTATGAGAAGACAACGAATGCGTAGGGCTATTGAATTTGCTAATTTTAAGATTACATTTTTACGCTTTAGTTACTAATTTTTAAAAATAGAAAACATGAAATTTATTGTGCCTTTGATCTCTTATTTCGTTTTTTGATCAGAAGTATTGTCTTCCACCTGGGGACGATCGCTTACACTTTCATCTTTACACCCAACCCTTACTTTGTCATTTGAGAGACAATGTAAGAATATGTAGATACATATGCACTATTCAGGTAATAGTAAAATCCTTTCTACGATTCACGATCTACTTGCGAACTCCTCCTTATATTATTCGGATAAACTGTTGGACACTACTTCTTCTTCCAAGCGAAACCAATATTCGTGTTAAATTGCCCAGGTATGTCGAATATCAAAAATATTTTTTCCCTGAATGGATAGCAGTGCGATGGACATCTGCGACACATTACACATCATAAACGCCATTAGTGTTTCAGCTGTGCTTTGTCTAGGTGGGCATAAAAAGTATTTTTTCCGACTTTTACGATGATTTGGTGATGATGATGTGATTTTATTGAGCAACCAAGTTGCATTAAATTTTGTTTGCTAAATGAAATTTCATGTGCAAAAACGTTTAGGATGTTGCGGAATGTTTGATGAGCGCACTTTGTCGGCAAGAAATGTTTACAAGCGGTTTGTACAGTCTAAAGAACGGCGAGAAAGGATTGAAAACGAAGAGCGTCCGTGACGACTATCAACCTATAGCGACGTAAGTCACGTCAAACAAATTCGATATAAAAACCTTCGAATAACAATTAGAGACCTTGCTGACACTATTGGTATTCCAAACGGATCAGTCAAAAGTATTTTAAAAGATATTTTGGGCCTGCAACGCAAAAGGAGCGTCGCGTTAAAATCTTGGATGAGATGATATCCGACTATCAATGGGTACTGAAACGCATTGTTACGGGAGATGAGAATTTGGTCTACGCATACGACTTGGAAACAAACAATCAATCGAGCGAATATCGTGCAGAAGATGAGCCAAGACCAAAAAAATCGCTCGAAAATCAAGATGATGTTAACAGCTTTCTTCGAGTATTGTGGTGTTGTGCACTGTGAATTTACTGCGCTGGTCCAAATGGCCCAAATTGCTAACAAAGAATATTACTTCAGTGTTATGCGTCGTTTGGGTGAAGCTATTCGTAAAAAGAGGCTGGATTTGTGGAAAGATAACTCTTGGGTCTTGCATCACGATAATGCGCCATCTCAGAATGTACTAATTCTTCCAAGCTATTTCATTAAAAATTCAACCCATATCGTTCCACAATCACTACATTCGTCTGATTTAGCACCAGGTGACTTCTGGCTATCTTCTAAACGCAAGACTACTCCGGTGACAACGTTTTGGCTCAATTGAAGAGATACAAACTGAATCGCAGAAGACTTTGAAGGCTACTGCGAAAACCGAATATAATAACTACTTCGAGGATTGGAGAAGACATTGGCATAAGCTACTATACGCTCTGAAGGGAATTGCTTTGAAGGCGACGAAATAAATTTAAAGAAGATAAAATTAAACTGGGCTTACTTTTTGAAGACAGGCCACAGTAGTTTTGTTTAACGTTAATATAAGCAAGAAATGTGAAAAGGAGTGAATTCATTGTTTTGCGTTACCTTGGCTTACGAAGTCATTGCAAGCATAGGTGTAGTATTGACGAAAGGGAAGGTAAGAAGGAGATATTTGTAAGTGAAGGCTAAAAAGCACTAAAAAGTGCTGCTGTCGACGTCTTTGAAGATTTTTAAACCACACGAAAAGATATACAAAAAAATTGTAGCGCATGTGTTTTTGAAGAATGTAAGAATATTTCAGAGAACGTTACGTGAACTACGCCAATATTATTAGATGCTTTATTTGAATTTACGAAATTCACTCATTCTTACGAAATTGTTGAAAAGCAAGTACTCATCTGTATTGGAGTTTTTCATCATACTTAAGGCATAAAACTGGCACTGCACATAAGAGCAAAGGATGTTGCGATCTAAAAAAATTAAATTAGTGCCAACCAAGCCCTTCTTTTTATTCATGTGATCTTAAAGCGTAACCAATTGCGTGATAAACGTAACTTGTTATTATCAATACAGCTGACCACTGTGTTTCTCTTTCAAAAACATAATAATACACTGATACATTTCTCATACATTTATTCAATATAAAATGAAATCTTAGGAGTCAGTTTCATCACAACTCAACTCTCAATCACGTACTATATTCATATGATGTTGTGTTATTGTACAGGGAACTGCCAATGAAATGTTTTCTTTTATATAGTAGTCATCAGCATGAAACGTGAACGTTATATAAGAAGTCGCTTCACTTCATTGAGTAAATAACGATTCTAGAAAATCATTACGGCGTTTTCTCATACTAGCCGGTAAAGAAACTATTCCTCCAAATATCTACAGAAACACAAAAGTACAAAAGGCAGCAGAAATCAAGCAAATACTGGATTAGGCAAATAATGCGCTCTTGGTATTGTATTCAATTTTAAAGTTTTATATCCATGTCACAACCGCCAAGAGAGGCTTAAACTATGATAGGTTTCGTAGGGTAGAATGAAAGAAAAAGTATTTGTCGTTTTCTTCGTAAGACAAGGCAAATGCAATGGGTTGTTGAAGCAGTTTACATATTGTTCACGCAAGAATATTCCGCAAAATTTATATCGAGATTTAAAAGACGTCACACAGCATAACCGACGACGACACAACCACCAGCATCGCTACATACATATGTAAATATAAATAACATTGTTCGGTCCTTAACACTTTCGAACCCAAATAACAAGAGGAACGCAAGCACACTACATGTATAAGCAGCTTGATAACAATTGTTGCTATTGCCGACCTAACACAGCTACCGCCGCATCAAGCAACTGAGATCTTGTGAACATGTGACAACATTCAACATGTTCAAGAATGTGCGAGGCTGCTGCTGTCATGCTGTACAAGTGTCTGTTTATTTCCATGTCTTTTTCATGTGAATGATTGTTATCAGTAAGGAATTCTGTGCTCTAAGTCGTTGTTCTTGCTATTATTGCTACTTTTGTTGTTATTGTCGCTGTTGTTGTTGTTATTGTTTGCTGAAAAATTCAAAAGAAAACGCTACACAATAGCACTTCCTTTTCTTGCATACGTAGTAAATACGTTCGTAAAAATGTGTAGTGATAGAAACAACAAGTCGACTTTGTTTTCCTTTCTTTGCATTCATTTCTTTTGCTGGTAGCCCTGTTTGCTTATATCACAGAAAGCTTGGCAATACATTGACATTAGCAATATAGTGATGACATGACAATTCAAAAGAGTGGGGGAAAATGCCAAAACGAAAACAAGTTGCCTTTTTTCTTCAAGCGGAAATTGGAAAAGTGCCTCGCACTCTCTAACGCATAGAATTATTTACATTACACGGTACCTATCTTTGTTTTCTGTGATTTTCTATTACTTTTTACGGCTGCTGCAGCTGCTACTGCTGCGGCCAGAGGTAAAGGCTTGTTTGTTTTGTTATTCACACTTTGTATACTTACACATAACTTTAAGTTCAACCACATTACTGTCACCGTCGCCTTCGACATTGGAGGCGGTACAAGTGTAATTGCCCGCCTGATGTCGTGTAACACCTTGCATTGCAAGATCGCCGCTGCTAACAATAACACCGGCTCGTTGATTATGTTGTATAATTTGATGCTGTAATGATAGCAAATTAAATTGAAATAAATTAATTGAATTTCCTCGGCATGTACTAAATATATTACATTATCATAAACAACAATGATAATGAAGCGGTAATAACCGACATTGATGTAAATCACGTACGGACTATCAAGGCTGTTGAAATAATTTTCATTTTCATACATTTAGTCAATAAACACGTAGCAAGTAACGATTCACGAATTCAAAAATTAAAGAATTGCTTCTTTAAATTTTCATTAACGTAACGACATGAAGACTTTTAACCGAATAGCGAAAATTCATTATTCCCATAATATATAATAACATATTATAACGGATGCATTTGGACTCGACGATCAAAGAGATTGTTCCTTTTTATACGCTAATGTTTTCTTTTAAACCTAAAACAAAGTCGGACCCTCAGACAGTGGTTCGGGATCCGCATTGTTTTAAGAGATTCTCTCTGTGCTGTACTATGCAAGCTAATCAGTGTATATATAGCGGAAGATTTTTAATATATGTTGGCATATTTCGGAAATTTCGAACCCTTTTTTTTAATTCACGCATTTATTTTCAATCGCATATAGAGAGAAAAAAAAATATTGAAAATGTATACTTAAAAAAACGCTTGCGGACGGTCATTAGCGTATCAAGTACAACATCTTGACACATAAGATATTCGATAGCCGCCGATATAAATTCTTCACATTTAGTTAATTAAGATAAAGAGTCTACTAAGCGACTATTCACCAAGGTTTCATAGAAGTGTATACGATCGCCTTCGGCTAGACGCTGTGTAAAGTTACCAAACGGATGTGCAGTTCGTAAAATTACTTCGTGGCTCCAGTTGAAAAGTCCAGACGGCGCAATTTCTACATGTATCTCATATTCGTGGGTGTTCCATTTGTGTAATGAGCACTTTTCTTGCAGCTAAGTATGTTTTAGAATGTATTGAGAGTCTTCGCAAAATGGATTCGGATGATATTGACCCTGTTCAATGACGGATTCACTCCACAAACAAGTAACGAAATTGGCCAGCTAACGCGGAAGATAACTTCTTCTATACCAGGATCGTAGGTTTTGGCACTACTTGAATTTGAATTTGAGAGACGTCAGCTTCCCAAGCTACCGCCAAATCACAATTGTGCCTTAATTTTGTTCCAAGTCGGCAAACCTCAATGACTATATAATTTTTGCAAACCTAAATGCTCGATCGGCGTTGGTGGCATTCGACGAACTTCAATACTACGGGGCTTGGCATATAATTTCAAATCTGGTATTATTGTGGCAAAACGTATCGCATTCTTGGAACTAGGTGTCACGTACGCGAATGCTAAAATGCATGCCGCTATTAAGCAAATTAAAGCCTGTACGATGGTGATAAAGTTTTGCGTGGTACGATTTACGCTCTACTACGTGTGTATAGGTGCCGTGTCAGTTCAATCGCTTAACCAAATGAACCAGAAACGGGCGAATTAATAAATATAGAACCGTGCGGCTATTCAAGCGAAATTCGATACCATTTCCAATTATAAAAGAACGGAACGTCGATAGTTCTAGATCTAAAAAGTGTCAGCTTGCCATCCATTTCGTAAGTGTATTTAGCTAAAACATTCACACCGAAAGAAACAACAACCATCCAGTTGCGTGACAAGCACATAAAAGCAACTATAAAAGCGAAAATGACCGCGACTGAAGCCAATTCTGAATGTGGCAAACCGTCAGCGGGGATTATGGGGCAAAGTAATAAGTTTCCAATAAATGCCCAGAAAAAGTACAGGTATGGCTGGATATCATTTTTTAAAAAACGGTTTTCCGAAAGGTTACCTTTAACATTATGATCGCCGTAACTGGCCGTAACTACCATAAGCGAAAATCAATAAAGTCATGCTTCATTTTTAACATTTCACATGTGAACCAAACCATTATAATTCAACTGATTGTATACATGTAAATGGGCAACGGTACCACGACTGTCTATGGCAAGTAACCAATATACGAAAAACCATAAAGCTAAACGCACACTTTGCGGCACAACTTTTGGTAAGCCGCTTATCACATTAATCCAACCATAATACACTTGAGTGAAAAACATAACGGGATGGAATATTAGACGATGGAAGGAAGATACATGATCTGAAGACCCATGTTATGGTGCAGGCATCATTAACGCTAGGCATCCGTCCAGCAGCGCAATTTACTGCTGCCGAACCTAGATTTTCTTCAGTTATGCATTTGTGTCATGTCTCCGGTTACGGTACGACGTTTTCTTTGTTGTTGATGACGGTGGGATATATTGCAGAACCATTTGGTATAGAACCGCAACCATCCTCCAAGGGTTTTGCCTTATTATTTTTTATTTATTACTCTTCCTCTTCTTCTGCGGTCGAAGAACTGCCGCTGTCGCCATAATGGTTTTTATGTTTTGCATATTCTTTTCAAGTTGCTTTCAAGTTGTTGTGCTTTCCGCCATTCGAAAGGCAAGTGAATAATTCCCGTGCCGCTTTGCGAGCAGCCCATTCACTTGGTGTCATCGATAAACATGCACGCACTTTAGATAGATACCACAATCTCCATCGTTTCTGGAAAAGATTTGCAGACTCTTCCCCTTGAAAATTGAAACTTGGCTGATTCACTTTTCGATGATTAGTTAAGAACTGATTCTTTTGCATTTATTTAATTCCCTATTACATCATAAACTTTCCCAATGGTGAGCCTTAAAACCTCTATAAGCGTCGATCCTTATGGACGACAGAATTGGCAGACACAAAAACCTGTCGAAGTTTAACATAAAGGCGAAAGCTTCTTAAATGCAAACTTTTCATCTAGAGATTATTGGGAAATGTGTGCCTTGCATTAATTGCTGAACATTCTTTAATCCAAGATAAATATGCGGCTTATTACGTCAAAACTCGAACTTTGGCAGTTATTTCCAGTTGGTCAAGTGAGAAATTGCTCTTCAAAAGTTATAAAAGAGCTTAAATGTGATTCAATTATATTTTGTAGTTCTAAGCATTTGCTTCATAATAAAGAAAACTGACTTTAATTTAAATAACGTAATTATATCTGTGCAATTCGTTTTTTAAACAAATGTTCCAAACAAAGTTTTTTTATTCTCCATGGAAATCATCTAAAGTAGGCCTTGACCCTGAATGTCCAAATACTATCTATGCAATGAAATTATACCCTGAGGCCCTTTAATGTTTGTCATTTGTTCGAAATTTTTCCACTTCATACACAAAGGCATTCATTACAATATTTCAAAGGATTGAATTATTTTTCTAGGGGTAAAAGTATGGGAAAATTTCTAACAATAAATTGAATTTACAACTAAGAGGCAAAACAATCTAAGTCTTAGTTTTATTTCTGATTTTTCAGCTCGTTTACTAATGTGCTTCTTACTTTGAGCAACTGTGATTTTGACAGAAGAGAAAGCTGTTCTGATTTTTACGTTCTTTTTTAAAAATTAATTAAACGAGTGTAAGTTGTTTTAAATATGAGTACATTTTTTGTAGACATGAATCTGTTGTTAAGAATGAAAATGAAATTCTAAATATCTGTAGTTATGTTATTATGACTTTTAACCGTGGAAATATTAAACCTTGAACTTTTTAATGATTTGCTGTATGCAAGAGAGCATAACTTTGCATAAAGCTAATTAGAATAAACTCTGCGTGATTGCAATTATTGTGTGTTATAAGAAATACAACTCGCTCAAAGGTAAATATTGACATAAAACGCCCATGAGAAAGTGTTAGTTTTTATTTTTGACTTAGGGAAATTATGTCACGCTTACTGAAATTAGGTGGTTGTAGTGAACGGTCGTGGATCGTAGCCACTCGTAACGCCCTAGGCATTTTGAGAAAATATTTATAGATTTGTTTATTAATGGGTTCGTATAATTTTATCACAAATTTAAATATTATTAAATCATATTGCCTTACTATAAACTTTCAAGACAATCGATATTTTTATTTAGTTATTTTAATGTTATTATATTTCTCTTTGTTTCATACCTTGCGAAAACACCTCAGGCAGTTAAACCAATTAATTTAACGATAATTAAGTTAAGCAAACAATTCCCTCACTTATGTACATTTACTACTATTATGTATCCATTCAAAGAAAACGTACCCGTCAACGACGACGATAATAATCATAAAAAAAAACAACGGCAGCAAACAAAAAGAGGAGGAAAAAAGAAAATGATAAGAAGCAACACTGCAATTATAGAGACATACTTGAAGCCCATTAAGACAAATAAAACAAAAACTAAGATAGCCTTGTTTTGTGACGAATGTTGGATTCCTCTTCTCTAAAACAAACAGCGATCGAGATAATTCTTGCACCAAGTCCTTCGGTGGTTGCGATCTATGTTTATTTGTACGGAATTCATCATTTAACTTTTTATTTTATCAGCCGTCATTATTATTACATACTGCTCGCTAGTGTCAGTTGTAAGCTATTAATAATGACATCTGTAGTTAGCCCAGACACGCAGATCATTTCCATACATAATTATAATATGTTAACCTAAACTAAGGTGCTACGACTATCACAAGTTCCATCTTTATGTGTTCTTAATTTGCGACCCTGGATGTTTCGAAAGCGCTTAACGAAGAAACATGGAAAAATGTAGACTAGAGCTTACACATTAAGGTTTTCCTTAAATTGGATTCTCAATGTGTTTTAAACTAATGTTTTCGCAAAAAGTACGCAACAGCATCTTTTGCAATCTTGTCGAAGGTTAGAGGAAGTCAGTTGTGTTCATGTGATCTAAAAATGGCCGACAAGTGCACATTTCTTCACGCGTCAAGCCTATTCGAGCTATGAAGAGAAATTAAGCTAAAAATATGGTTATAAGAGACAACGGACTTTTTACGAATGGTTCGAATATTCAACTTTTAGATGATAAACTCTGACAAGTTTAAATGTGGAATGGTTTACGTGAAAACAGGCCACCGCAGATAGTATGTTGCTTAAACGCCTCTAAAATCAATGGGATTTTCAATAAAATTTCTGCATGTAACAAGTGGAATGACAACACTGGCAGGCCATCGCTATTCGATGGGAGAAAAAAACAGGGCGGCGACATGTTTGCCTCCCAGTTTGCAAACCCAATAGAAATTGTGGAAAGAGGAAAACTGTGACAGCATATAACAATAGAATATACAAATAAGCAAAGCCGGAAAGAACAAGTTTAGCTGATAGTTAAACTGCACAAATAGTTAAAACACAATTAAACTTAAGCCATTTTCGATACAAAAGAAATCGAGCGAAAAAGGAAAAAAGCAAACAAAACAACAACATGACAGAATAGTATCGCATTTAAAGGTTGTGACAATGATTGCTTCGAATGGAAGCAAATGAGACGGAAAATGCAGACCTGCCTTGAACTTTTTTCTCATCGCACTAGAATGCTGTTATAAAACATTTGAAACAGTGGCAATATGTAGAATCTATGAAAAACATTTGCAGTTTATTTTTCTTTCGTTCTGTTACTCGCACGAGTGAAAGGTTTTTAAATTCACAGGTTTATTCGTTTCATTACACTACTTGCTACTCCGGGTGTACATACAATCAAATAAAACATGTATTTCTTAATAGTGTAGTATTCGATGCCGATTTAACATCATCGTATTACTCTTACCCACTCTGCTCTGCTTACTTTCTGACGCTCTTTTCGCTTCGCAGATCTTAAGAAAAAAACTAAGACTCGACATAGAAGTTAGCAATAGTTTTACTAAGTCAATCGATTAAAAGTGAAGGCCAACGCACACTACAACTTAAAAAACTTAAAAAGCGCATCTCGATAGTCTTTCTCCATGAGGTTAACAATTTTAGTAGCCATTGATGAGATAAAAATATTAATTCAGGCCTTATAGAAATTGCTCGGTTGTGAGTAGACTTTAGTAACTTGCATCGCAGGTAGCGTGCAATCCAAATTCTCCCCAAGGTTTCTATATCCACTTGTTTCTTACTTGTTATTTTTTTATAATATAATGTTTTCAGTTCGTTTGCACTTAACATTGGCTTTGCATTTAAATAAACACAAAACCTTATACGTATTGTGATGTTTTCGCTTTGTAACAATATTTGAGGTAATTACCAAAGAAGAAAAATATCTAAAAGAAAATGTTTTGAAATGAAAATAGTTGAACTTCGTAAACAAAGTGTATGTATGTAAATAGTTAATTGAAAATAAATACAATTACAGGTTTCTTCCATTATATATAAAATCTTTTAAAAATAATGTTTACTAACGTGAGCTAACGTCTTTTATGTAAACAAGAAGTATATTTTTTCAATAATGTAAAAGTGACAGAAAAAAATTGTCTTCAAGATCAACTCGATCAAATAATTTTCACTCTGTGAGGTTTTTCTTCAGAGTTAACCGCGCTCGCCCCCGAGATTACTTTATAATTCTTTTCAAAAGATTTTCGAACAATTACCAATCTATCGGTGAGCAGACAACTTTTCCCTATAGATGTATTTAGGCTACATACGACAATCTTACGCAGGCGCGTTCAATTTCCCTCTCCCTCTCTCTCTGTCTTCTTCTTTTTAGGCTTCTTTCTAAGCTTATTTGAACTTGTTTGAGTAATACGGATCTATGCTTGTGTGAGAATGGCTTTCATTTCCAAAATGAATCCATTAAATTGATTGTAAAAACACTGTACTTTATTTATTTTCTGTCCCGATTATGAATAGCAAAATTCACGCAACAGAAAAGACTACAAACATTTTGAATATCGCACCGAAGTACGAACGACATGTCCTTCCCTGCAATTTAAAACTAAAGTGCAAGCGCCTATAAACATAATGTGTACAAAAACTATGAGGTAGAATTTTTCAATGAAACTATATTTTATATTTGAATCAATTTTTGCACCTATCGATAACTTTTTTGGACGATATGACGTCTTTGCTTATATAGTATACTTAGACATTCCATTCGTTGATGTACTAAAAAGCATAAAAACTTGGTGAATTAATTTCTTTGGGTGCAGCTTTTGATCATTAGGGTGTAACTTTTGAAAAGATCTGCGTTTGATTGGAAAACAAAAGGAGTGTTGAATAAACAGTTAAAGCAATAAAAAACTGGAAACCTTCAGCTGACCGAAAGTATGTGCATCTCTATGGGATCAACGATGATATTTCTATACATTTTTCTATATTCCGTGGTAAACAGGCTTTATAAAGCGCTGTCCACGACAATTCGAAGACCCCCGGATTATGAGAAGACTGGAAATGGGTTCGTTCTATCGCCTATAGAATCGGCAAAAACATAATCCTTGTTTTCATCATCCTTGTTTTCATCTTAGATAATTTGTCGTAACATCCAAAAATAGCATTTTTCTTACCGAAGTGTTCGTTTTTCTAAGGAGTTTTTTTCATTGTTAAGCTGTTAAACGGTTATCGATTAGCAAGCTTTAAACAAAGTGAAATTAATTTCAATGTCCCAGATCGTTGCGCAAGAACATATTAGTTATTGAAACCAAGCCAATGTATCCACTTAGGGTTATCCTTAGTAGAGGCTAAGACCGATGTAAAATTTAAAGGTTGGCCCGTTTGTGTCTTATTATAAGTTAGATCCTCATGAAAATGAGAACTATCTTCTCAGCTGATGAGAAACATTTTTTTTTTACTAAAACCATGTAAAGCTAACTCCTTACAACTCTCGATGTGAAAAAACAGCCATTTTTAGAAATATTTTACTTGAAAAGCTCGTCCACAATTTTTCCAATTGTCCAAGACACTGTGGAAGTCTATGGAAGAACCAGTCACGGCCTTGACTGTATGCAGTCAAGTTTTACAAGAAAAATGAAGATAATATTGTGGCGGATTCAAATCCCAACTGCGGTAGGTTTTTCAATAAAGCCGATAGCTTTAGATGCTAGTGCTTTAAGACTTTAGTCTTTGAATTTGTTCAGTTCTTTACATTACTTTTGTCTTCTATCTAGACGTATATTTAGATACTTAATACAGCTTCATTTAGGGATTTGATTGATAAGAAATACCAAAGAGCAATTGTCCATTGTTACAGAAACAGTGATGTGGAAATTGCTGGGGAATTATCTATGCGAATCATTCAATAGAAATGTGTTCTCTTCGTGTTCCTAGTACCCAGGATATTATTCTTATACTCATCGTTCTTAAGAAATTTCATATTCATAAAGTTTGACCAAGGGGGATGGAGCTTTTTAATACGTTTAGGGTTCTTTATATTTAAGTCTTTTACCGGTTTCGTTAAAGAGGATAAAATCAGTGCTGCTTAATATGCGCAATTTGTCCATATCGTGTTTGGGTGAAATTTAACAACAAGCCTGAACAAGCTATGTCTAGTATCGGTTGTTAAGTGGCCACTGAAAAACTCTGCCCTCACAGTTTAATATAAGATTTTTATAATATTTTTATATTGATTGAATTAAGCTCTCATACGTTTACTTGAATTGGCTCCACACCTTCTATCAAGTAGAGTTGTTGCTTTAAATTAACTAGCATTTTGCATAGCTCTTTATACACTGCGAAAGTATTATAGCTTTTGCTCTGCAAATTCGATGTCATTATACGATTACTGGATGTAACCAAAATGAAATAATTTTAAATAAGTAAATAAACTCTTGAAAAGCGCTCAGAAAGCGATTGTTATGATCTTGCGGTGACAATATTTATTAACATCGAGTTATTATAAAATAGTGTTACGAACTTGGCTTTTCTCGATACGGTGCGTATCACTAGATCGTGGATATTATTTTCAAGAGAAATACACTTCAAAAATCTTTTAACTTCAAGTTTCTTTATTTACAATCTATTTCTTTAAGGCTACGATTATTTACATTTTACTTTGGCTATACTCTCGACTTCTCGACTCCACTGTTCTTGTCCGACTCAAATGTTCTTGTACGACCAACTCTGCCTTCCGGAAATAGTCTATTTATATACATTTTTACAAGCATGTTACTATTACCTAAATTCATGGCTTCATGGTTTTTAATCCGTTAACCTGCTTTTCCGGTAATCGCTTCCCTCGCGTCGCGAATGTGCACCTGGGTTTTTCCCTGAGCCGCGAACGTGTACTTGGGCTTTGCCTCTCTAGGGAATTTATTACTTGGGAAAAATCGATTAGTTAGCATGAACTAGATTTGGGATTTCCGTAACAATGCCAAGCATATCAGATTTATTTTACATACAAGAGCCAGCAGTATTACTTATATCAGGTGTAATGTAGTAGACTTCAAAAATCGGACTCTAGTGTAGTTCAGTCTATGCTTTGGCTTCAAATGAGGGCGAAATAAGTGTGGCAACGCGTGACCTAAACTATAGATGATAATAGAGGCATCAAAATCTTTTGTTAACACTTTGTATGTGTGACCGTCGAGAACAAGAGACGCACCCAGGTTATTTGATATCCTGTTATTGTAAAAATTCTTTCGTGCCGCACGATTCCCGAGGGTAGCAAAATAAACGGATCGCGTAAAAAAAAAGATTCTCCACTGACTATTGTCCTATAAATGAAACGAAACCATTCGCGAAAGTAGACAGATTAAGCGAATTAATTTAATGAATCAAATTAATGTCTCCAGCGTATGCGGAATGCCCACCGTATCCCAAGTAAATATATAGAATTTTCCAGAAATTGCACAAATATTTAACAAGACTGGTAACGATGTCGTTCATACATCCCGGTGACGGCATCGCGATACAGCTTTTGTAATTATCCATTATAGGAATATAGGTATAAAGTTTGCATTAATTAATAAAAAGCGTACTCCGTACTTGATCTGTGAAGTGAAATAAATTAATGTGAACAATGTTTAACTATAGGAGGTCTCTCTTCGATAACCACGAGAATAAATACGCTCTAGATCCTCTTTGAGAAGAAATGGAAAAGAAAGCGCAAAACTAATACATTTTTATCCGTTGGTGTTTAAAAAACCCCACCCATCATCCGTAGCTACTAACTACATTCAACATTCACATACATATCTGCACACGAGTAAAGCTTTGGCGATAGCTGCTTTTATTATTAAGTGGTACTCATACGTACGGTTGTACTTCAGGGTTTTATTGTGTAATAAATTTTGAATAACTGTAATAGCATACGCATGCATAAGAACTAATGCTTCCTCGTAAACAATAGTTATAAATAATGGTGCGTACCTTTCATTCGCTTCTACGCTCCTTTACGAACTTCTTTCTTTCAGAAGATTTCTTGTAGCAACATTATTTCATATAATTGCTATAAAAGTATTTAAGTATTTTCTAAATATTTTATAAATATTTAATGGTAATAAAATATTTGAAAATATTTTTTCAACAAATTAGAATTTTACGAGAAATTTACCTCAACTTATAAGTTATTAATAAAATAAAATTTTATTATTGTTATTAATTTACAATTGATAAGTTTTAAAATGTGCTGCACAACGACACACTTGTGCAGGCATTATATGAGAAAATCTGCTAATGGGTGGTAAAGCGAAAACTATGGGAAAAATTCATTAAACAAATGACTTCAACAATAGAGAAATATATTTTTAATTAAAAGCGAAATATCCTTTAGAGTAAAAATAAAAATAAAACAAAGCGCGTGGCGTGATAGCTTTATTCGTTTTGAAGCGAATTTCGGATACCAACCATTTCAAGTAGATTTTTATTTCTTCACCGCAGCTGAAAGTCCGGCTGAGTTTTGATTTTCAGCAGATTTAATACCACTTTATTAGTCAGAAGACAATTAGGCCAGGTCTAGCATTGATATCAGTTCTAGGACGGAAGATATTGACGATAACATTTATAGAAACTGATCAGAGATTTCAAGAGAAAATCAGCTGAAAATGTCACTAAGATGTCTCCCTCATATTTTCGGGGCCAACATCTGGAATGTTATACAATTGGTACACCTTCATGGTGACATTCACAAAACTTGCGCTAAAAGTGCGCTACATGTTGTCATAACAATTTCTGTCTTATATCATAACGCAGTTATACACACACATACACACACATTCACATACATATGTAAGCATAAAATTCATAGAACTGCAAAAAGGTTTCAGACAAAGACTTCCACGTATATAAGAACATTTTAAAGTTTTTTGCCATAACACACTATAGTAAGGAAAATGTTTTATTTATTGCTTGAGCCACCTGTGCGGATAATGTAATTAATGTTTTCCTTTTCAAACTTTTTATTGCGACAGTATGAGCTTCTGTTCATATGGGGTCTCTGTGTTTAAGTGTTAGATTACACTGGTGTTATTACTATGTTTGATGTTATTGTTGTGTTCACATGTTCTCAAGTATTCATAACCATTGACAATTAACAATTGAGCACGCAACTTAAATTAATAATTAGTTTGATTAAAGTTGTCTGAGCTATCATTAAAAAGTTGTTATAAGAAATTAAAATGAATTGTTTCAAGAAAAATGATTGCATGTATGATGATTCATGGAAACGTGATTAATTAACTAATACACGAGCTATAGCAAAGAAATTTTCTTAATGACGAAGATGTTGGTGCCTGCTAAACTACGAACAGCAAGGACATATATCGAGATTAGACGAATACAAACCATTTAAAAGCTTTCTCATGAAAACTTTTTTTTAACATTACTTATATTACATAGATAGTTTGGTTCCAAAATGTTCTTTCCAACTATCTGCATCTCTGTATCTTCCTCTTTCCACGTGCTCTCAGCCAATTTTAAGTGGCAAATAAATAAGGATTATAAGGATAATAAGGATTTGTTAACTGAATACAGATGTAGTTATTGGGATCAGGTCATCTTCTTATTCGTCAGCAGCTAGATTATCCTCTGCTTTTCTACACGATTTGGATGCTTTACTTGCAAACTAATTAACCCTAATTTCTTAATTCCTTCAAATTTCTATGTCAAGGCACTTGATTGACTCCTAATAGTGCATATCTTGAAAATAAATTGTTCCAATAATAAGCACTTACAACACTAAATGCTAACACTTTTGTAGGCATTCAATAATAAACAATTCATTCCGAAAGCCAATTCAATCGCATTAAAAAACATACTTAAGAAACTTTTTTAGACAATAATTAAAATTCAAATACATGCGAAAGTAGTTTTCTCTTGCTACTAACAGTACGGTGTAAAATAATGTAAATAAACCATTTTATCACAAGACAATCGACTTGGCGAGTGAGGCATTCATATACAGAGGTTTTCCGTTGCTCTTGTTACAAGCTACGATATCTATAGATAAACCTTATTATCAAACGTATGCAAAATTACTTGAATTTTCTGTTGCGAGTTTTTGCCACTATATCGCTCATATCCATGTAAAGCGATTAGAGTTTGTAAGCAAGGAAGCAGGATGCACGGAATTTATTTTCTTTTACAGGTGAACGTGTGATTCTTGCAGAACAAAATTTTTTTTATCTATTTCTTTTAGTAGTATAAGGGAATATAAGTCGTTCCAAGAACAAATGTAATTACGACAAAGGAATAAATGAGAACTGCCGTATACTTTAGAGTAGCTTGTGCTGAAATTTGAAATTAATTTTCCATCTTGACTTTTTCTGCCAGGCAATGTGCTCGTAGGAACCTTTTCGCCGTAAACCGCTGCTACCGGACACCTGAGTGAAAGATCATTCATAAGTTCAAGATGAAGTTAAAAGTACTCTCTAAAGTCTATATTACTGATGAACTTCGGCGACAAACCGATCGAGGACAGTCGTCTTAGAATCATTGGTCATGAAAGACATACACTTTACATATTGTAGAGTGATTAAAGACAGAATTCTTAACGGTAGAAAAAATGACAACATTAGCACATTTTAATATATTCATACCTGGCTGCTGAGTGTAGTAGTCTGTATATATATATTTGTTTCTTAGGTGAATTTTGTTATTATTTAAGCAACAATTGCCGAGAATTTCAATGAGAAAATAAGTTATGTTATTTTCTACTTGAATACTTTTATATACATACATATACATATATATATATATGTTCATGTATTTAAATAAAAAACGAAATCTACGTTTAAGTTGGTTGTATATATAGGTAAACGCAGTAACGTTTGTTCTTGATGTACTTGTTGTGTATACGTATATTGTTGATTGCATAAAATAAATCTAACACTAAAGCTATACAACAAATACAATAAAGCAAAAAGTTATCTACGTACACAAATACACACAGTCAGACATATTTTCCTTCCTCCTTTGTATTACATTTTAGGTCAAATGTTAAAAACAATTGAAGACTTACTGCAGCACATAAAATAATAGCAAAATTGTTATGTAATGTAAGTGTGCATATGCACAGAAATATATGCACAAAACACAAACATACGTGCTTATTATATATATGAAAAGGTACAAATGTACAAATTGAATAAAAATATATGTGCGCATGTATGTATATACAGCATACTTGTAGTTTTTAAACAGAATCAACTACATGAGCCTGGCTTTTTTATATACGCATGGCAAACTGAGTAGAGCGTGTACCTGTGTTTGTTTGTTTGGTGTAGAAATTGAGTTAAATGTCCGTATATATGAAGATATATTTTTGTTTCTATTTCTATGTGCATAAGAGCGTTTATGCATATGCGATTGTTTGAAAGTGCAGCAGCATTGGATACCGATGTGTGCAATCAAGAAAATTGAAAACAACATTTAATTGCTACAAATTAATTAAATATGTCTAAATAACATACTCATATGTGAATTATTAGACAACACTCCACTTTTGCAAACCTGTGACAATACGCAAGTGCAAGCAAATGTACGAACATTAATATCTGCTTAGTTTACAAGAAAGTTAGAATAAACTTGTGAAACTTATGCTTCAGGCGCGTTGTCTGCCTTTCTTTCTCTTCCAATTTCAATCTTTCTCGTTTACTGCTTTTTTTGAATTCAAATTTCTAATGAATTTTACAAATTGTTTTGCCTATGCACATACAAATATTTCTGTATTTATGCATAGCTATTGTACTTTGGTCTCAACTTAAGCTAATCAAACTTTAACTCTGAAATTTAAGTCAATCATTTGTTGTTGTTTTACAACTTCAAGTACTCTGCACATGTTTACATGCAGTGGTGAAGTTTATTTTATTTAACAATTTACGTTTACATACATAAATATGTAAGTACGTTTGTGCATGTGCATGTGTGTGCAAGCGTATGTGTGTGTGTGTGTGTGTGTGTATCTATGTATTTTATATTTATATTATTGTAGAATTTTTCCCAAAAAGTCAATATTGTCTCTTGTTTTCTTTTCTTTAGGCTTTTTTCTAATTTAGTACAAATTAAAGATAAATATAAACAAATGGTTTTTTTTTTTACATATTTTTTTGTTATTTTATTATTAACTTACGTTGTGTTTCCATATCACTTTATAGGCAGCTGGATTGGCATGAACTTTACACTCGAAATAGACATCATCACCTTCTTCGATATCCTCTGGATTTAGATTTGAACCCAAATCCAATTGTAATGTAGGAACGACTGCAAAAATATTTCGATAATACAATTAACCACAAATTGACATTAAATCATATAAAATTAATTAAAGTGAAATAAAATACTAAAGTAAACGTTTTACATTTGACAGACAAACATCATTTGGCGGCATGAACATCCCGCAGTTATATGTGTAGTGAATTGTAAATTCATAATATGTATCCAAAAATTTAAGTAAGACAAACACATCTATAATTAAAATTAAACATATCTATAGTCGAACAAGATTTTTGTAATGAATACGCTTTTGTGCGTCAATTATTCAACAATATCTGCATTTATACCTCAAAAGTAACACAACAATTACGATCAGCTGAAGAATATTTTCGCAATGTCACCAATATTTTCAAATTATAAGGCAGTACCTACCTTGGAGTCATTTTCAGATACTTTCGGATGCTTTTTTTTTTTTTTTGTAATATGACCAATCACTTGGGGCATGTCTCCTATTCGTACAACAAGCGATTGCCGGAAGGAAGAGAGTGGAAGCAAAGAAATAGAGAAGTTATGGGTGCAGTCTAGTGGATGATTGCCCAATCGATATGTGCTATGGCTTTACTGACTAAACACTTACTACATCTATGGCTGAGGGACAGGAGACTTGAACTAGCGAATACTGACTTGGTAGACGCGGTTCTTATCTATTTGTCTACTTAGGCGGGTCTCTGTTAAGGTAATACAAGTACTGCTGCCATTTTAGGAGACATTACGCTGCTTGCTCATTCATTCTCGTTACACTAAAGTTTTCGTGATGCGACGTCACAAATGTATCAAATGGTTGACAAGTAAAATATTTATACGTGTGTGTTTTAGAGTGCATACACATAAGTCCGATGAGAGAAGATGTAATTTAGTTTCTTTTCATCGTTTATGCTTCGTATGCGTTATGCGTCATATGCTTTAATAAATTTCAATGGAAAACTTCTAGAAGGGGAGCAAGATGTCTTTCCGAAACGAAGAAAAGGTATATTCAAAGCAAAATTTGAATAAAAAATCTTGCATAGTAGACTTCCGCTATTAAGTCAATGAAAATTGCATTCCGCTGCCGTGATAGGAGACATATTATCCTTGGTAGTAGATTCTAAAAGTATTTGAGCAACATTTTACGTTATCTCTGCGGTTCGAAATTGTGTCTTGGTCATTGTAGATTTGGCCTTATTTCTTAATAAAAACTCCAAATATTGACAGATTCATCAAAGCTACACGGTGGTTGGGGTTATTGAAGCAACGAGTATTACACAATGTAAGGCGGCGGTAATTTAATTGGTGATTGGTGATAGTGCTGTGCTCTACAATTTTTGGGAACCACATATAAAAATGTCTTGGTGTTTGGCCGTTGCCTTTGGATCTTTTGTCTTATTTTCCCTTTGTTCATTTAACCTTTTTTTATTTATGTTTCTTCTCCGTACGTGTTTTGTGCATTCAATTCTTTTGCATTTTGCTTATGAATACGTTTGACTTTTGGTGAAGTTATTACGTTTTTTCATAGCAGGGTTATTATGTTAGAAGTTTGCTGTTCAGGATAGTAAAACCACAGGCAATGCGAAATTTTTTCACGTCTGCTATGGTAGCAGATTCGTTTGCTATCCGGAATTAACCTCTAGTTTATGGCTTTGTACACAAATTTCTACGCCATCCGCTAAAGCCAACTGCGCTGTCCTTTAACAAAATATACAAAGAAAGAAATGGGCTTCTTGGACAGTTTATGACCTGAGTGGTAACTCTTTCTGAAAAAACGAATAATTTTAAGATCAATGGAGAAGAAACGTTGAAAGAATTGTTAACGACAGTTTATTGAGTTTGTTGGTTTGGTTAAAGTGAAAGATCCATTGCGCCAAAAGAGGAACCTATGGTGTTACAAGAGTGTAAAGGAAATAAACAGTCAATTAAACTAAACTGCTAAACATTGCAATAGTAACTATTGCGTGCGGGATGTGGTTTTTTAGAGGTGAAATTGAGACCACAGTCACTTTCCAATGTTGAGAGACAAGTGTACTCAACATACACCTTTAATGGGTAAATAATAATTACATAATATGTGTGTTGCTTTTCCATTAGATTTCACGACAAAGCATGATATAATAAAAACGAACGTATGTTAAATATTAGTAAATTAATTTTTGATATAATGATGAACGTAACAAAGGATTGGCTTCTCGCAGATAAAGATTGCAGCGAATATGAACGTAACTTGGTGGACTTTGTAGTTCTTGTTGTACAAAAAACAGAAATCTTGGCCCGCAAATATGTTGATCCAAAGCGCACTAATCGAGAAAATTAAAATACAAATCAATTTGCCTCAGTTACGATTAATTTAATATTTTGTGTTCTCGTTTATTTATTTATTTTCATTGTAAGTACACTATAACTGCAGGTACACTATACATTATATGGTATACTACACTCTTTTATATAATGCGAAAAGGCAGTTGTGTGAGACAAATTGATAACGCAGCTGGTGTATTATACGAAGAAGTTATTCTTTTATATTAATATTTTTTTTTTTTAGTTGGAAATAATATCTGCATAAGCGTACAGAAAAGGCGTTTGACGAACTTAAAATTTGGAAATCTTAATAACGCCACGTCTTCTTGGGTTTCTATACACGCAGTTAAAAAAACACGCAAATATGTGGACTCACAGTCTGTAAGCATTTGACACATTTGCGACATCATATCAAGAAATATTTAGCCGAATATTTTCTGTTACACAAAGTGAGAATGAACGGATAGGATCCTTACGTTAACATGGAAATGTAAAAGCCGTCATAGCATTTACTACTTTTATTTTGAGCGGGTTTAGTATTTTGTTCGCTATCCAGTTTGCTATGTTAGGAGCATAGTTGTCGATCGTGCTTCTCTTTACAAAAAACAAAGATGACTACGCAAAAAAGGCTACGAAGAAGATTTGTTGTGATATAAAAGACACCACAATAACTGCCAAAAATGTATCCCAGTCTCGCTGACTAATGGATTTCAGACCTAGGCGCAACAAATTGCGGGCAGCAATTACATCATTATAATTTCCTTCATCGGCCTAGATGAGCCTATAAAAGATAAACATTGCATTTTGTTTTAAGTTGCATTCGTTCTAAGTTTGACGCAATCCCATGAACGTTTGTCTCCGTCACCGCCTCATTATGTGAAACTTCATTAATTTTCACCACATTTTGTTTGAATTCTTGGACTAATATTGCGCGAAAAAGCTTGGAATCAAGTCTAACATTTACAACTTGAAATCTTAAGGCCTTTGTTAGAAACGGCAAAATTTTCTCAAAAGCTACTATATGTTTATTTCTTGAATCGCCTTAAAGCGAATGCGATTATTTTGTTTAATTTATTTTTGTACCCACCACTGAAGGATGGGGGTATACCCTTTTTATTTTTTTCATATTCAGAAAAATGCTTCAGAGACTCTGTGTGTCCGTGTAGTGTGTATCGTTGGCAAAAAGAAGATACAGACTTCAAATTTGCTTGAAACATAGGAATGTTTTGCACACGGGTTGGTATTGAAAATGGCCCAAATTGTTAGAGAAGAAGTCCGCAGTGGAGTGTAAACTGAACGCAAAAATTTGTTGATTTTGACTCGTTACTCAAAAATTAAAGTAAAAGTTAGAACCCTGGTAATTTTCACATTTACTTTACGCAACACTCTACTCGTTGCAGTCACAAACGGGAAAAATCGGCCATGCCCACACGAAGTTAGAAGTAATTAAATTTTATTTTTTCACTCTTTTGAGGTTTTATGCTTATTTATCATAAGGCGAACAAGACAGAATGTTTAAAGCTACTTTGTACATTCCTCAAATGAAAATATATTACTTGCCTAAAAGAGGGTCAATTCTAAAACGGATATGGTACCCACAGCGATTAATTTTGCCTTAATAATACCTTCGATATGGGTATCAAATGGAAGAACTTAGAGAGTAAAATGCGGAAACCATAGGGGTGGGTGTGCGAGATTCGGCCCCTGC
The DNA here is from genome assembly GCA_000688715.1 of Glossina pallidipes. NCBI lineage: Eukaryota > Metazoa > Arthropoda > Insecta > Diptera > Glossinidae > Glossina > Glossina pallidipes. The sequence goes on along the minus strand of KK499856.1, from coordinate 208,468 downwards.
CGAGTATAACTTTCTTACTTGTTTTATCTTTTATTATTCACAAACTAAGCTTTAATTTTCACATTTGGTTTTTCATTAAAGAGAATTTATTTAAACAGTCATCAACTGTTCAGATATTATACTATTATATGCGCTTTCGATACCGTCAGTCTGTGAGCTTATCCTTAAACCAAACCGAAATTCTTTTTCCTTTGCATTCCTTTCACTATTACTATCTTTTGCTTCTTCAAATTTATGCTGCTGTACTCCCACTGCGAAAAGGGTTAATCTGCGATTATCTCGTATTAGTGTCGCTTTTGTCGTCAACTAGTATTAATGTTTATTTTTTTTATTTTCTTTTTTTTGGTTAAGCTCCTACTCCTTTTTTTTATTTTCTTTGCTTATACCTTTCTGGACTTTTTCGATTTTTGCGCTCTCTTTGCAGCAGTTTTTTGAAATCTTTTGACAAAAATTCATTCTTTAACGTCTGCTCGTAACGGAGAATGAGAAAAAGAAACTAATACATAAAAAGGAAACATATTCCCTAAGCTAACTGAGATGCTGAATGTTTCTTATGTACACTAAAAATGGGTTCGTACTCAAAGCAAATAAAGAAAAGTAATTCCGGTTGCTTGTTGATGTCTCCCACATTTCGGTCTCTTTTCATGCATGTGCGCGCGGTTAGTAAAACAATAGTAATTTCAAGTTAAGGGAAAAAAGTAATGGCCCTACCACACAATGAGGTCAAAGCTCTTTACTTAAAATATTAGAACAACAACAAAAAGTTGTAAAGGTACAACACGAAATATTAGGAGAAAATTAAAATAGTGCTGGAAATATATTAGGTAGACAAATAAAGCCTGTCAGTTTCTTGATAAAATTCAGACTTTTTTGAAATGTTCGTGCTACAGAGACCGTATAAAGATGATCTACTTATAAACAACTGACATTTATACCGACAGCACTTATTTGTACCCCTGTTACAAAAACAGGCTCAAACAACTTTACAGGTCGATAGATTTAATCTTTGCTGCAAGTAGAATACTAAGTTGTTGATGGCAATATAGAACATATAGCAAAAAATTGCTTGAAGCTTTGCAAATGAAAGCAAAAGTTCAACTACCTTTGAATCCGAAGTTGATCTATCAGTTAAAAGTGACAAAGAAACATATTTATTAATGTGAGAGGCAGATAATTGTGTAGTAGAGAGATGATCCATTTCCATTGATTTCTTGATTAATGTTTCAATCAAAACATTTTACTCAAGTTGAGATACCAAGTGCAAATATGTTTTACTCACAACTGGAAGCTGGAATTGTTTACTGAAATTTTTCTTGCGTGGCCACTGAAATTAACCCGTAAATAACGTTGGAGTTTAGGGTACGCTGACCAATTTTATACTCTAACTAATATAGAAAAGGAAGTTAAAGTAAATATCATTTGCTCGTTACATTCCTTAGTAACATAAGAATGCGTAAAAATTAATTAGAAAGTAATGCTTTTCTTTTTTTCTTCGTTTTGTTCTCATTTGCTGCATAGAAAAAACCCATGAGATATAGCGATAGATATAAGAAAAATAAAACAGATTTTTCCTTAGAAATTTTTTTAAAAAGAAAATCCCAAGCTAAAGAAACAGCAAAAATGTTTTCGTAAGACATTAGGGAGCAAGAAAAGTTCATTAAACTGCTTAAATAAATAGCGATTTATGCCTAAGACTTATTGAGAGTGCGTAAAGCATGTCGCATTAGTAAGAAGAAGATAGTCAAAATATTTTACGGCGACTGCTGAATAGAAAATATCCAGAATGCATCATATAAACTGCACGAATTTGACCAGAACAATATTTTAGAAGTAATTTGCTCAACCACCTAGTGTCAGTAGTAGTTTTTTGTCATTAGAGAAGAATGGTTATTGAAGACACGAAATTCATCCTTTCTTATTGTTTGGAAAATAACTAAAATAGAGTCAACCGAGTCACTGTAATTCGCAACGGAATTTTCTAAATTATACTAACCCTTAAACGCATATTGTTGCCATTTGTCAACATTCCGTTTTCATTTAATTTTAAAAACCTTCTTAGAAAATTTAAATAAAAAAATTAAAAATGAAATAAAATATGCATTTAAGAGTTAAAACGACACCATGCAAACATAAAGAAATATTAGGTTTTAAACTTAACGATGGCAATTATATCGCACGCTTTATGGGCTAAATATTCACAAGCGTTATGTCGAGAGCATTCAAAAATAATATTGATTTTCGGTTTGTGACGACAACTAGGTGTCAATGCCGTGAGTTGTGTTACATGACTGATATGTTACAAATCGTTAGTCATGGTCCGCAGCTCAAATGAAAAGCCTAAAGTTAATTATGTAAAAAAAATTTTCAAATTAAAATATTAAAAGGAACGCTTGTACGACTGCACATAGAAGCTTTCGGCGTTTTATGTAAGAATAGAGAAAAGATCAGATTTTCTGATGTAAACTGGCGGCATTAATGACACATCATCGTTTATGTCTTCACCATGCTAACTTCTAGGGTTAAGAAAACGTTCAAGATATCCAAAGATTCAACGGCATAATTTGATATATAATATGACTTTTTATAACATTTAAAAAAAAATCTTTAACAATATCATAATTAGGTATTTTAAATACATTTTAATAGTAAAAGAAAAGAATAAAAAGTAAAATACCCTTTTCTGAAAAGTGTTTTTAATTCCTGTAAACCCAACGGATTGCTACAGCAAGGCTATCTTTGTAATAGCCTTAAAAACACACAAGAGGGTTTCATTCGCCTTATAGCGAACCTTTCATGCGCACTGCACATATTAGATAGTTAATTAAATGTAAAAATGCCTGATGGTTGATCGACACTATCTTTTCGACTGCCCCTCTAAGAGCAATTTTCTCCTATGGGTCTGGTCATATCTTTTTTTCTTGCACACAAAGGTCAAATGACATCAAAAGGAATTTGGCTCAACTATCCGTTTAATAACTAGAACGGATGAACAAAATTAAATCGACTATAAATTTTAAGCCAATCAAGAATACGTATATACTTTATGGGATCGCTGTCTAAATCATATTTTTTAATGTTACAAAAGGAAAGACAAACGCCGTGTACCTTTTTCCTTTCGGTGTGGATATACAAAGTTCAGATACCAACTTTTGCATACTAGGAACGGTATTCATGTTTATGAAGGGCACAAAGTTTCCAATTTCTTTCTTTTGCTTATTTTCTTTCATCATCCTTTAGTTTCTCACTCAATGTGTTTTAATACAATACCCTTCATATTCAATTTATATCTGTAATAAGCATAAAGAGAAGCCCATTAAAGAAAAACCAAACTAACGTAGCCGGTTAACATTTAAGTACTCAGTGGATTCCATTAAAAAAGTACAAGGCCGTAACTCAAGCGATATGAACACAAGTAGTTATTTTCCAAAACTCTTTAGGAACGTATGCGATGGCTTTATGTAAACTTGTTTTCGATATTTCGCTACGGGTAAAAATAAAGAACAAAGAGTTTACCTCAACACCTATGCTCCGAACAAGATTACGAAAATGTTGGAAAGATACTATAATAATAATGTTCTCTGAAACGACATCGGTATATGGATAGAAAAAATCTTCACATCAAACCCATGAATTTATTGAAAATTCAATTAGCCCAGGTCCTTAGATAAAGAGGAAAACGTCAAGAAAATTGAATAAACAACAATTTTTCATATAAAATTAAAGGAAATAGCTGCGGGGAGTAATGGAAGTATCATAAAACCCTTCGGGTCGTATCATTTCGTCAGTTTCTCGAACATGAGAAGCTCTTCAACCTGTCTTCCATGCCGATAGAACTGTTTTTGGCAAAGAGTCGACGATCGTCTTCAACCGCGTACCACTTTTGCGATTCGCAAAACTTAATTTACCACAACAACAACAATTGTGCTACTGAATGTCCGAAAAGGAAATTGTGCTCAATAATCCGAAGAAACTGAAGCGGAAGCACCCATGAAAAATGTTGCAATAACTTGGTTGGCGGTTCGTGACTAACACTACGGTACAAATGGATCCTATTTTGAAAAATATTTTAATCCTTGATATAATCCTTGACTATAATTCCCGGCACTTTTTGGATACAATTTATAAACACGTAGAGCCACTAGATATACATATCTGTGTATGGTTACAATGTGTATTATATATGAACATAGTCACCCTCTCTGACCCGTAAGACAATAAAAGAAACGAAGGAAAAAAGGATAATATTGTATTAAAGAAAAAAGAAAAAATATATACATATAAACATTTGTATACAAATATGCATACATATATACATATATATATATATATATATATATATATATATATATATATATATATATATATATAT